>ML107095.1:0-47526 GCA_003697995.1 Taxidea taxus jeffersonii | reverse complement strand
TGACTGTAGTTGAGTTACTTCATCTCTGTGCCTCGTTTCCCCTGTGCGTGAAGCGAGGATAATGTGTTGTGTTAAGTGAGCAGTGGCGGTAAAGTGCCCAGAGCCGTGCCTGGAGTGCGATGGTCTACCTCTGGCCAAAGGAATCCTTGTCTAGGCTGCAGGTGAAGTCAGGAGCTCTGGCCTCCACTGACTTTGTTGTTTGATTTCTAACCAGCTCTGTTCAGGTATTAACTGAGTCCGATGATAAAGAGAAAAGCTTCCCACTTCTGTGGTCTCCATTAGCTTCTTCATCAAGATTTGCTGGCCTGATACTCTGCTTGTTGGGGTTCCCGTCAAGTAGACGGTGGGGCGAATCCTTGTGTTCTTTTCCTTCCATCCTCTTCCTCCTCTTGAGGCATTTCTTTGACCTTTTCACCTTTTGATTAGGTTGTAGGTTTGGTCACACAAAAGCCAGAAGGCCACTCACCAAGCAGTAGACAGGGCGCTGGTGAGAACTATTGCTGGCTCCCTGGCTGGGACTTGCTTGCTTGACTTCAAAGGACCAGGCCTTCAGTATCGACCTGAGCCTAAATGTCAGTTTATGTGCAAGAACGCATGCCTTGGAGAATCGAGAGGAGTTTTTTCCCTTTCACCGTGGCAGTTGAAGGGTTGAACTTCTGAGCTATAGAGCTTAGCTGTGTTCTGTATCTCAGGCTGCTTGTCTTTTTTTTTTTTTTTTTTTTTTTTAAGATTTATTTACTTAGAGTGAGAGAGACACACATTTGAGTGGGGGAGAGGGAGAAAGAATTCTTAAGCAGACTCCCTGCTGAGCCTAGAGCCCAACATGGGGCTCCATCCCAGGACCCTGAGATCATGACCTGAGTCGAAGGCAGAGGCTTAACCCACAGAGCCACCCAGGCGCCCCTGTTTCTCCTATTTTTCTTAAGAATTTTCCATATCACTTGAAAAAGTGGTATTGTAATACAGGTCATGTGTTCATTTAGCTACTTGAGAAGATTAATTTGTTGTTAAGATAACTGGGCCTATTATTTGATTTCATATCAAGAAACAGTATTTAAGAAAATCTGGGGTGCCTGGGTGGCTCAGTTTTTTAAGCAACTGCCATTGGCTCAGGTCATGATCCTAGAGTCTCAGGATCCAGTCCCACATCGGGCTCCCTGCTCGGCAGGGGGTCTGCTTCTCCCTCTGACCTCTCCCCTCTTATGCTCTCTCCTCTCATTCTATCTCTCAAATAAATAGATAAAATCTTTAAAAAAAAGAAAAAAAATCTATTGACACTTGTAGTTCAAGATGGCAGTCTGCACACATGTTTATTTTCTGTCCTTGAGCTCCCATTAAAATGACTGTACATGAGTTAAACATCTACAACATCAAAGAATGTAAGAGGTGGTTATCAGCAGATGAGATTTAAATCAATTTCTGGAAGATGGAAAGCAGATGGAAGGCTGGTGCTGATGAATCTTAGGGGACACGTGTAGACCTGTGACTGTGGAGGGGCCGATCTCCCTGGTAGAGCGCTCGTGAGCTCTGAACTTGGAGAGTTATCTGCTGCAGAGGGCTGAAAACAGGGCCTGGCTGTATTAGCTGTCAATATCCTCTCTCCTTTGCCCCCACTGCAGAATGGCAGGTAGTTGTATCCCAAGCAAAATACTCATCTGACCCTTATCTTTAAAGAAATGAAATGACCTTCTGATGATAACTAGGGCAGTTAGTATGACATTAGTATCACAGAATAAAGCCCTCCTCATCCTGGAATTGAGGGGTCCCCAGTGGCCCCTTTCAGTAAAGTGGAACTTGTCTGTTGACAAACCCTGTATATCATACAGAGCTCCCCGCTGTTTTTGTGTATGTATATAAAGTATATGTAATGTATACATAGATGTACACACACACAACACTCAGGTAGACAGATCTGTTTTGAGAGGAAACGTGAGATTTCTGAATCAGAGAGCAGACCTTGTAATACAGAAATTCTTGGTGCTCCAGTCTCCATAGGATGACACAGTGCAAGGTTAGTATTACCCCTGTGTGTTTGTTTTTTAGCACTGCTGTAACAAAGAACCACAGACTAGGTGGCTTGAAAACAGAAATTTATTTTCTTACAATTCTGGAAGCTTGAAGTCTGAGATCAAGTGTCAGTTGGACTGGTTCCTTCTGAAGTCTGTGAGGGAAGGCCTCTCTCCTTGGCTTGTAGATGGCTATGTTCTCCCTGGGTCTTCACATTGTTTCCCCTCTGTAAGTGTCTGTGTCCAAATTTCTTCTCATGGATTGGTGGTAGACACCAGTCATACTTGATTAAGGACCACACCCCAAGGTCCTCATTTTATCTGAATCATCTCTATAAAGACCCAGTCTCCAAACAAAGTCACATTCTGAGATACTGGCAGTTATGACTTTAGCATATGAATTCTGGTGTGGGGGACACAATTCTGTCCATGGTACCATGCATATGCAGCTGTGTTGTGCTACAGGAAAGGAACCCCAGAATTATGAGGCTTGGAACCTTATGGGGTGGCTGGCATGACCCCCTCCTTCCCTATGGGGGGAGAGAGAGAGAGACAGAGACTAACTTTAGAATATAAGCAAGTCTTCTTTCAGAAGAGGAGGGACGGGGGGAAGAGGGAAGAACATGGAAGATCCCTAGGCATTTACTACCCTGGAATGTAAACAAATGACCCCAGGAGAGATATATCTAAATTTCTCTGGAGCAATATACTGTCTGTAGCTTCCAAGGAATGTTTTCTAGTCAATCATGTTGGCCAGTACTCTTTGATATGAATGCCTGGACTGTGCAGAAACGTGAAAATATCTTTGGAGAATTGTCTTCTAATGTCCATGAGTCTTTTTATTGCTGCAGATTGGAATATGAATGGAAAACCAAGTATTACCAAATGTGTTACTAAACCTTACAATGAAAATGACCAGGATAAACAAGAAAAATGACTACCGATGAAAAAGAGCTAATTTAATGAAATGAATAGAATTTACAAACCTCTAATTAGGGTATGAATGTGTAGTTTAGAATATTTCATTCTTAAAGCAATAAGATTCTATTAAAGAGTTATAATATTGGAAATGTATGGCAACTGTCAGAGTAAAGATACAGTCCAGAAAATGTTCTAGGTAAGGGCTAAAACTAGCTGCTTGTGGCCATTTAAATTTAATAAATGCTAAATTTTGAATTCAGTTCCTTAGCCTCATTTCAATGACTCAGTAAACATAAGTAATTAGCAGCTATATAATTGGACAGTGGAGACGTACAGAAAATTTCTTTTGCAGAAAGTTCTATTGGTTGGCCCTTGGCAACCGGTAAGAAAGAGGAAGACTAGAGAAAAAGGTGTGGGGTGCTTTTCAGATAAATAATACTTGAAGACTTGACTCTTCATGTTGAGAGGTCTTATATAAAACCAAGCAGAGTGGATTTTAAAAAAAGACATACCTGGACATAATCAGTGTGAAATTTCAGGAAGCGAGGATAAAGGGAATATTCTAAAAACTTCCAGAGAAGGATGAATATAAGTATCTACAAGGGAATGAGAGTTGGTAGTGCTAATGTTCCAAAGTAAAATAATTTTGAGTCTGGAATTTTTTTTATTAGTTTCAGGTGTACAACTTGGTGATTGGACAAGTTTGTACCTTAGACTGTGTCCCCCACAGATGCAGCTGCCATCTGTCCCCACAGAGCACTGTTACAGTGCCATAGATTATATTCTTTGTGCTGTACCTTTTATTCCCATGGCTTATTCATTCCGTACCTGGAAGCCTGTATCTCCCGCTGCCCTACACCCATTTTTCCCAACCCCATCACTCCTCCCTACTGGTAACTATCCATTTATTCTCTGAATTTATACATCTGATTCTGCTTTTTGTTTGTTTATTCATTTGTTTTTTTCTTTTACATTCCACATATGAGTGAAATCATATGCTATTTGTCTTTCCCAGTCTGACTTATTTCACTTAACACGATACCCTCCAGGTCTTGAGTTTAGAGTTTTGTTTCCATCCGAATACTCAATTGAATTTGAATGCAGGTAAAAGGATTTGGGGACACTCAAAGACTCAGAAAGTTAGCTTAATGTATATCCTTTTTAAGGCAGTTACTTGAGGTTATGCTGTAGCAACTTAAAAGGAAACCAAGAGAGATGAAAGCATCAGGTCCAAAAATAGTGGGTCCAAGGGTCCAACCAGGAAAGCATTGAAAGGCAGTTCTGGGAAGACAGTCCTATACAGGAGGCCTAACTTAGGCCATTCAGAATGCAACAGGAGAGACTACTCCAGGAGAAAAATCTCTGAAACAAAAAGGAAATTGATGGTGTGTGTATGTACGTACTGTGATTAGGAGTTTAGTAAAACCTGGATATGTATACTAGTTTCCTAGAGCTGCTCTAACAAAGCACCACAAACTGAGCAGCTTAAAAAAACAAATTTATTCTCTTCCAGTTCTGGAGGCCAGAGGCCTGAAATCAAGGTGTTGTCAAGGGCTGTGCTCTCTCTCTGGAGGCTCTGAGGGGAGAATCCGGTCTTTGCCTCTTTCAGCTTCTGGTGGTTGCTGGCTTCCTTGGCTTGTGGCCATGTCATTCCAGTCTCTACCTTCATCTTTCTCTGTGTGTTTGTGTCTTTCCCTCTTCTACATCTTATAAAGATACTAGTCATTGGCTTTAGGGCCCTCATGGGTAATCCCGCATGATCTCATCAGCAAAAGAACTTTTTTAGAGTAAGGTAGCATTCACAAATTCCAAGGATGAAGACACATGGACATATGTTTTGGGAGGCCGCTATTCCTAATCCACTACATAAGAGTATCTGTTAGAGTACAAAAAAAAAAAAAAGGTATATTTTTTATTTCGAAATGAGAGACATTCTCCATTAGATGGCACAGTGAGCCCATTGAGAAGGAAATGTAATTCTAGCATACTCTTTGGCTCTGTAACAAATAATATCTGTGTATGTACTAATGTCAATTATGTGTCATAACATAAAAAGTTGGTATGTTTCAACTTCTAAAATTAACCCGTAGACCAGATAACAAAAGATACAAAGATACAATGGCTGCTACTGAACAGAGAATATTATGTCATGAAATTTGGTGATGTATGGGTGGCCGAGGGGAGGGGAGGTGCAGTGGGAAGTTGAGCACTGATGTTCCTCTCTCGCAACCTGAGCATCCAGACACAGTGGTAGGAGGTAAAGCAGTAAGTGTGGTTTGGTATGTTATCTGGAGTTTCATGGGAGTTTAGTTCAGGGACCAGCAACAGATGCATAATAAGTGAGGGGAGAAGAAATGGACGCCAGGTGAATTAAATCCTTGTTGCATGGAGCCAAAGGACAACGTGTAAATTTGCCAAACCATGAAAACCAGTACGGGTCTGTTGGAACCAGTTAAATAAAGCATGCTAGGAGCTCGGGTAGATCCCCAGGGGCTTTTTAATCATACATTTTCCATGATTAGCAGTGTGGTCTGATGATTACCGAGTTGTCTTCCATGAACGGTTCAACATTTAAAGAGAGGCATTTTGTAATTTTTTGAAAACTCAGCCCTACGGCAATATTTTCATTACATTTTCTTTTCCAGTAAGTGAGATCAAAGGAGTGATCCTGAAAATTATACTCATGGTGGACTTAAGTAAAAAGGATTTCTGCAATCAAATTTACAGATTGTTTTTTATTGATCACAACTTTTATGCTAGGGATCAATTGTAATCTACTTGGCATCTTTAATTGCTTATCCACTTAAAAAATTAGCTCTGGTGGATGGAAGGACCCCTTCTAATGTGGATTGTTTTTGCTATGAGTGAAAATATGGTACTACGTTCCCTGTTATAGTCAGGAAGAAAATTTGCTGAATAGGCCATTACCCCTTTGTAAAAAAGGAATAATGAAGGAAAGAAAGGTTTCTCTTGAGCAGCTTCACTCGACACATCCTTCAGCATTTGCAGGGTGTTGGTCCTGGGTCCCCTTGCAAAGCATAACCACTCCTTCATTCCACAGACTTCTGAGTACCACCAGCGACCCAAGCACTGAGCTCTCGGGAAATAGAGGTGTGAAGATTCTGTCAAGAAATTTAGTCCTGTTAAGGTACTTCACCCCTTTGTCGATATGCTCTGTCCTGGTATCTGGTTTTACTCAGTTCCGTCTGAACCTCCTGAATCAGCCTGGAGCTCACACATACAACAAAACGTCATATCCTTTCTTCCGTTCTGAGAACGTGGGAATTCTGTAGACACATGCTCATCAACTGAGTTTCTTTCTACCTAGGGGATTGCTTGCTGATCTTTTCCAGTGTGGCAGTATTTTACACTTCCCAGTTGAATATGCTCATTGACGAGCTCTGGTTGACCTTTATATTCTCCTTAACGTTTCACCCTTCATCCTTTTTTTACCCTCACAACAGAGTTTGAGCGTACCCTCCCCATGGACTGTACCGGGCACCTGCCTTTCCCAACCTGCCCCCAAACGTCTGGATCCTCCCATATCTCTTCATTCCTCCTTAGCGCACCATCTCCTCTCAGTTAATAAACCTCCCATCAGCATTCTTTTCAACCTCCATCAGCATTCACTTACACTATCCTTTCTCTGCTCTTCTTTTTTTCCTTTGCCTACAAACATGCCCAATCTGTGCTTATACTTATTAAGCCAACCCTGGGCTCTTTATTACATCCATTACTTCTCTTTCTCTCATTTGATTATTTGTTCTGTATTCACCATGTAAACCTTGACTGGGAGGTAGTAACCTCTGCTCCGTTGCTGAGCATGTAAACTTGGACAAGCTTCCTTGTTTGGTAAAATGGTATTAATGATATGTATTATTCATGTTGTTGTGAGAAGGTTACTTTCAGTACGTGACATAACGTAAAACTGGATGTAACCATTCTAGAAAACGTCACGTGATAGAACTTTACCCTTTGTCTGGTTGGAGATGAAGGAGGATGCAGTGGGCACATGGTGGTCAAGCTTGGTTCTATGTCTCCTGAATGGGAAGGGACTGGATGCTGGGGATCGAATACTTGGGGGAATCAGTAAGAAGGCTTGAGGTGCTGACTCTGGGCTAGCTCCAAGAATGACCTAGAAATCCCTGTACCGATGGATGAAAAGATTACTCCAAACTTTGCTGTCAAAGAGAGGAGAAGCCAAGGGGGTCAACGCTCAGAGATGAAGACCCTTTGCTCTTCTTTGCTCCCACCTTTTTTGGTCCTTTAGGATAATCACAAATCTCAAGTATGTGATGTGTGACAAGGGGTCTTACTGGAAGCCGGAGGATCTGTTTACAGAAGGACAGGATATGCTAATTTGCACGTTCTGTGAGTTTTTCTAAACATAGCCTAGGGGACATCGCGTACATCTCTTAGATCACAGGGTGGTGGTTTGGTCTTTTGGGCTAAGAAAGCTTTGGGGAAGGCAACTCCTCGTGGCATTCCTACGGCAGAGTGGTCACGCAGGCCTCCGCCTTCCAAAGGCCTATGCCCTTCTCTGAAACTTTCCCTCCCCCCTACCCCATTGGCTCCGTGTTAAATCTTAGCAAGCCAGGTGTGATGGCAGATTTCATGCCCTACATTAACCCCAACTGAAGTGGCCTACCCTGAGGAAGGGGAGGGGTTGGGGAACCACCAGAACTGCTGACCTCAGGAGTACCTGCATGGCTGGGACCAGGGGGAAGGTCCCAGGAAGCCAGGGACCTCGTGGCCTTGGGATACTTGATCTGGCTGCTCCCACCAGCTTGGGGACTGGATGTACAACAGCCCGAGTGGCAGGAGGTGGGCAGTGGGGGACTCTGCCTCTCTTCTTCCTTCTAAGCCTCGTGTGAGCACATCTTACTGGCAATTCTATGTCAGTTGCTTCCAAAGCCTTACCTTAGGGAGTCTGGGAATACCATTTTTAATTTATTTTAGCCATTGCAGGACAGAAAGTCAACCTAGAGGGAAGACGGAAGGATTTGGGGTGCCAGGCCTCCTCCTGTGTTCCAGTGGTCAGCAAAGGCTTCTTTAGGGACAAGTGGGATTTGGATCAAAGGCACATATTCTGGGTTGGCTCTGCTTTGTCTACCTGTTTCCCTGTATGTCATCGGGTGATCAGGTCCTTCTTCCTCTTCTAGCCTTTCCTCTTGGCCCCGAAGTTCATTTTCAGAAGAAGCTTCTCCTATTGGCCTCACTTCCATCCTTAACCCTTCTCCTGGGGTAGTTCCTCCATAAAGTGCCACAGAGATTTTCATCCGACTCTGGACCAAATCCAAGCTCCTCTTTGCGTTTCAAGGCTCTTGACGGAGGCACCGGAGATCTGTCGTTTCCTGTGCTGCTTCCGTTGCACACTTAGCATGGCTAAGGGAGAAAGATTAGAAGGTTCATTCGTTGGAAAAAGTACTTAAATCAGTAGTAGTAAAAGATGATTATATATTTTAAATATCAGCCTAAAAGAACTGAAATTCATCTAGACTTGCCAAGCATCGTTTCACTTGGTGGGCAGTGTGATGCAGAAACACGATTTTTGATAGGTTTCCCATCACTGTCACTCTCACATTAAAATCATAGCGAACAGGATGGAAATAGGTAGAATTCTCTCAATTTCCTTCATATTTGTATATCATTTATTCTAGCTCCTTGCAGTGGTTGAACGAACTCTCCTCTCCCTTCGCGGTCGTTCCAGGTAATTCCAGTCCTCGGTGGTGTGGAGAGGATGCCCCTCGCTTTACCATTGTGCTCCTTGTTCCCTCTGCCCTCCAGGTACAGCTCGGCAGAATGCCAGATTTCGAGTCCTGTCTTCGTTGTTTCGAGCTATATTGCATCAGCAGGCATCTCTCATCCTTGAAATAGTTCTGATTTCCAGCCTGCCGCTTGTTCCATCTTAGCCAAATCCCCATAGCTGTTCTGTGGCATCACCGATGTTCTGATGGAGTCTGCGGATGCTGGTCATAGTCACCCATCTCCCAGCGATGCTAGTTCTGCTCAAAGAATGATGGAATCCTGGGACTGGGAGGGACCTGGGGATCCACCAGATCCCGAGCAACACCGAGAGACCCCAAACCACTTCCTGACTTTTATTTTTATTTCATTTTATTTTTTTTTAAAATTTTATTTATTTATTTGACAGACAGAGGGGGAGAGAGGGCAAGCAAGCACAGGCAGACAGAGAGGCAGGCAGAGGCAGAGGGAGAAGGAGGCTCCCTGCCGAGCAAGGAGCCCGATGTGGGACTCGATCCCAGGACACTGGGATCAGGACCTGAGCCGAAGGCAGCCGCGTAACCAACTGAGCCACCCAGGTGCCCCACTTCCTGACTTTTAAATGAATCAAGGAGTCTAACTGATTTGCAAAACGGAAGTAGCTCGTCTTTCTAAAAAGTCACTTAGAACAATATAAATGCATGTGTGTGCACACACACGTCAGAGCCAAACCAATCTCAAGAATTGTTGGCACACGGGCTTTAATTTTTTTTTAATATATTTTATTTATTTATTTGAGAGAGAGGCAGTGAGAGAGAGCATGAGTGAGGAGAAGGTTAGAGGGAGAAGCAGACTTCCCATGGAGCTGGGAGCCTGATGTGGGACTCAATCCCGGGACTCTAGGATCATGACCTGAGCTGAAGGCAGTCGCTTAACCAACTGAGCCACCCAGGCGTCCAGTCTAATTTTTTTTTTAAGAGAGAGAGATTGAGCACAGGCAGGGGAAGCAGCAGGCAGAAGCAGGCTCCCTGCCAAGCAGGGAGCCCGATGTGGGACTCGATCCCAGGACCCTGGGATCATGACCTGAGCCAAAGGCAGATGCTTAACTGACTGAGCCACCCAGGTGCTCCTGTAATTATTTTTTTCATAGGAAACTAAAGTAATTTGAAATCTAGGCAGTATAGTTTTCAGAATTTCATAATGGCCGATCAATTTTTTTTCTTTAAACAATGGAGATTTATTGTCTCCTAGTTCTCAAGGTTAGAAATTCAAAATCAAAGTAATGCCAGGGCCCTGTACCCTCTCAAGGTTCTAAAGGAGGATCCTTTCTTGTGCCTTCCAGCTTTTGGTGGCGGCCGACCGTCCTTGGCCTCTCTTGGCTTGTGGCTGTGTCACTCCAGTCACACAAGCCCCCTTTCTGTTCTTCACATCACCTTCCCTGTGTGTGTGTGTCTGTCCAGATTTCCCCTTTTTATAAGGATATCAGTCGAATTGGATATGGATCTACCTTAGTGACCTCATTTTAACTTACTTCTGTGAAAATCCAACTTCCAAAAATCGGGTCAGATTTCTGAACTCCTGAGGGTCAGAACTCTAATGTTGTTTTTTTTAAGGAGGGGGACACAGTTCCACCCATAGCCACCCCATAGAAGCAGTCGGCACAAGGCCAAGGTCTGTGGTAGGCGGCTCCCAGCTCCCTCTTACCAGGGTGTTGCTTGGTTCCTCTGTGAACTCCCTTCCACGGCAAGTCAAACAGTCTCCATGGGTTCCCGGTGGCCTTTGACAAGTTCTAATGTCATTTCAGATGGCCCTACATAACCACCATGGTACTTGTACCATGCTTCCACAAACGCTGTTCTACCCGGCCCGGTCTAAGCTCGGTAATAAGATGGACCCCTGCCCCCTCTGTGGGTTACATAATGTAATGGTTAAGAGCTTTAACAAAACCACATAACCAGCATCCAGATGGACGCACCTCGATGTCCGAGCTCTAAGTTACTGATTTAAATCTGCCCCAGGGATAGGAGGAAAGCGCGGGCCTTTGCTGCTGTCGTCTCCATTGCTGTCCTGGTTAGGCAGAGTGCACGCGCGTCTGTATTCTCTTCGCCGGGCTTGAACCTCTCACCCAGGTTCTGTCTTTGGTTCTGGCTCTTGTGAAGTCCCCAAAGGAGAAAGTCTCCATGTATGTGTGGGCAGGGGAACACCTAGGAGAGGCAGAAATTCCGCATGAGATGGCAGAGGTGGCATCCTTTGTGGCCTTGACCATCCCAGATGGCATCCAGTCACGTGGCAGGAAGCCTGGTGAGGAGGCAAGCAGTCCATGGTTTGTTTGCTGAAATGCCTCTTTGATGGCTTATTAATGGGTGTTCATCAACAATGTCTACTATAAGGTTTCTCTCTCCCATCTGTGCTACCAGGGAGCCAGCAGGTGGAGTAGCCTGTTCATGAGTTTCTGATACCCTGACTTTTTCCGTTGAGAATTGACAATATGTTAGTACTAGGTACTAAGTACTTAGTAAATACTTAGTATTTAGTACCCCCACTTTTCTGTTGAGAGTTGACAATATCTTAGTATTAAGTACTAAGTACAATACTTAGTACCCCATTTTTCTGTTGTGAATTGATAATGTTAGTACTAGGTACTGAGTCCTTAGCAAATACTTAGTATTTAGTACCCCCACTTTTCTGTTGAGAGTTGACAATATCTTAGTATTAAGTACTAAGTACAGTACTGAGTACCCCCATTTTTTCTGTTGAGAATTGACAATAATTATATTCACTGTCTTCTATCCTCCTTATCGGTATTCCAGCAAGCATGGCATCAGTGTTCTCTTTCGTTTCTCTTGATGTTGTGGTGTTAGGTACACAGAGAACCTCTGAGGACAACAAATTAGGTTTTGTCCTCCGTGGATGGGAGGAGGAAATAGCCAAATAGGCCTGGTCTACATAGTTCAAATGCAGAGGAAAATACTTACCTAGATAACGCAAACACAAAAACCCAGTTGAGTTTCGTTTACACAAGCGACCCGACTCCGTGCATCCGGTGGTAGGAGACCAAGGAAGCAAATGACAGAGCATGTGCCTCGCCCTGCAGCACATGGGTGCACACTGGGACACACGCTGTCTCCCTCTCCATGATGAGATGCAGAAAGACAGATGCAGATGATGAACACACGTGCAGCCCATGCATCTGAAGACCAAGTTCACACACACACATATTTGCAAGTCTGGAGCACCCGAAAGGATTGGATGAGTCTTCTTGAGTCCTGGAAGAAAGTTAACACATTAGTATTTGCACTTGACTTGGAAATTATCACAAAGATTGACGAGGTATGTAATGATTGACCTAATTCCTTATAGTGAAACAGATGGGAGAGGGGCAGCCCAGGCCTAGGTAAGTTCAGAGGGGAGAGAAGGTGGTGTGTCAGCAAAATGCAGGTAATTGTGATTGAACACATGAGTATTACCTCCCAGAGCATCCATTGATTCGGTAAATATTTACCCCATTTCCACTCTCTGCCTGGCATTGTGCGTTGCGATCCAAATAAATAGGAGACGTGGTTTTGGTTGGCTTGGATTTAATTTGATTACTGTTTCACCAGTTCTAAAATATACATTTTAACACTTCTGAAATTGAGATGGATGCTGCAGTCAGTAGGGGCTCAGATAAAAAAAATCTATCGTCACTAGTGTATTTGGCAGTGCTTTAAAAAGAAAGAAAGGGGTGGGGGAGCAGAGAAAAAGAAAACCTGAGTAGTTTTGCCCTCGCCTATAGCACAGGTAAACCCATGAGTCATATGCTAACTTTTCCTTGGGTATCTTCATTTCTTTTATCCTTCCTGTGAATTAAATGCTATACTTAAGGATAGTTTTAAAAATACTTGCCTTTTAAGTCATTATCCTGCTATGACTAAACCTAAAACACTTAGATTCTTGTCCTTTTCTTTTTCTTCCACTTTCTGGGCACTTGCCAGATGCAGGTCATTGATCCACATAACCATATTTTTAAAATACCATGAGCGGTAAAGTTCATGGTAAGGATTAGCTGGATACTCCCTCCTTGTCTACGACCCTGTATCCCCGAATGAGTTGTTGATTGATTGATTAGGGCAAGCATGTGTATGTGTGCTGCTGGCTATCACACTCAGTAAACCCATCACAAAAAAAACCACTGCAGTTGCTGTATCATTAAAAACGATGTAAATGTAAATTTTTCCCAAACTCAAAAAATTTATGAAAAAGAAAGAAAAACCATCAGAGGTGCCTGCCTAGATCAGTTGGAAGAGCATGCAATTAATTCTTGATCTCAGAGTCATGAGTTGGAGCCCCAAGTTGGGTGTAAAGATTACTTAAATAAATAAAACTTTTTTTAAAAAATTTTATTTATTTGTCAGAGAGAGCGGGAGCGAGCACAGGCAGACAGAGAGGCAGGCAGAGGCAGAGGGAGAAGCAGGCTCCCCGCCGAGCAAGGAGCCCGATGCGGGACTTGATCCCAGGATGCTGGGATCATGACCTGAGCCGAAGGCAGCCGCTTAACCAACTGAGCCATCCAGGCGTCCCAATAAATAAAACTTTTTAAAAAAAGGTACATCAGATCAGGTCTGATGGATATGCGTTAAGCCTGCTTCACCCATTAGTGAGGACTGACCGTTTATCACCACCTAATTTGCATGAGATGGAGCAGCAGTACTGTAAATTACTTGTATATGCGAGACAGTAGCTCACTGGCAGGTGGGAAGGTGAGGACACCTGGCTTCCGGGGTCTGTGCTCATCAGGGCGGCTGGCTGATGGTCTGATACTCACACTGGGGCACCCTGCACCCTGCACCCATGTGTTTGTGTCTCCCCTCCCTCCTCGCCCCTCTTGGCCCTGTCCTCTTCCTCCCCTCCTCTTCCCTTCCCTTCCTTTGTGTTGGTCATAATTCTTACTGTAAAGAATACATTTTCTTTTTTTTTTTTTTATTGTGTTATGTTAGTTACCACACAGTACATCATTAGTTTTTGATGTCATGTTCCATGATTCATTGTTTGTGTATAACACCTGGTGCTCCATGCTACCCCAGCCCTTCTTAATACCCACCAGGCTCACCCATCCCCTTACCCTCGAACCCCTCTAAAACCCTCAGTTTGTTTCCCGGAGCCCATAATCTCTCATGGTTATTTCCCCCTCTGATTTCCCCCTTCATCTTTCCCCTCCTTCTCCTAATGTCCTTATGTTCCACAAGTAAGTGAAAACACATGATAATTGACTCTCTCTGCTTGACTTACTTCACTCAGTATAATCCCCTCCAGTCCCATCCATGTTGATGCAAATGTTAGGTACTCATCCTTTCTGATGGCTGCGTAATATTCCATCGCATATATGGACCACTGCAGAGAATACGTTTCATTCTTCTTGAGTCTTCTTCTTATAGCCTAGACTTTATGTCTTAAACCTTATGTCAGTTTTAGGGTAATCACTGACTTCAGTTTATTCAGACTACATTCTTGAAGGGGTTTTTCGTTTGTTTGTTTTAAACAAATGCTTAAACATCATACAAGCCATCCACGAGGGCCCAGGAGGTGACAGTGTGAGCATCCGGGTTAGAGACGTACAGAAACCTTGCTTTCGTAGCATAACATTGAGGTCACACTAGAGCAAAATGCAAACCATGGCTTTTGGGGAGGAAGGTTCTGCCGAGCTGGCAAAGGCCTGGTCTCCCAGGTGCATTTTGGTGGGTGCGATGGTGATCCTTTTAGCCAGTTGACTGAGTGAATGAAGGAATGAGCACACGCACACATGCACGCAGGCGTGTCTAGCAGTTTGTCAGCGCACTGTTAGGAGTCTTCGTGGCCGTGGGTCAGCAAAACCGGTGAAATATGGACGGTTGTTTTCTCTTTTCTTTCTAACCTGCATGCACTCCTACTGTGTGCGGAAGAAAGAGCAGAGCTGCGGGGGGAAAAGTGTGTCCGGCCCGCCCGGCCCCATGTCACCTGCCTGGGATGCTGTAAGACTACAGGGAAATTAGCTTTGCTCAGTGGGTTTTTGCCCCCGTTCTTATGGGGGGACCATGCCTCCCCGAGTGCTACTCGGTTATTGTTTTAAACGTTTGCTGGAGCACCCTCACGCCCAGGCCCTGGGGCTGCCCCACTGCTGGCCACCAGGGCACCTCCCAGCTGTACACCCCTCATGCTGTGTTTGCACCGATGTTGCTCCTGCCCCTCCTCTACCCGCAGCCCCCTTCTGGGTCCTCGGCGGTTTGAGCTGCCTCTCTCGGGGTAATCAAAGGACAAAAGCTGCTCAGGCTATGATGTGGAAGACGGCAGTAGCATCGGAGACCTGATGGGGGGCACATGTTTGGGGGTAAGAGATTCAGTGTAGTTCCACTCACATCCTCATGTGAAGTGATAGAATTGCCAGTGGTTTTTTTTAGAGAATTCTGTTAGTCCATATTGTATTTTTTCTACAAGGGACAGGACTTTTCTTCATAGAGAAGTGGAAAGAGCTTGGATTTTGGAGTCAGACAGATCTGAGTTCAGTCCTGTCTCTGGCACCCACTAGCTGTGTGACCTTTAACATCCGACTTGCCCTCTCTGAGCTCCAGGGACTTCATCTGTAAAACAGAGATGCCAGCTTCCTGAAGTAGTGTGAGGATTAGACAGAACCCTTAGGTGTGAAGCCCAGAAACACAGTGGACACGGTCACACCACCGTCTCTCTCTGTGGTTTGCACCCTCTGTACCCCTACTCCCCTCCCCAGGGAACCCCTCTGCCAGACCGTGTGTTTCACATGGAGGATGAACTTCTGCAAAACCTGAGCCAGTTGAGTTGCTGTAACTCTCCTGAGCTCAGGGGCCAAGTCCAACTCAGTCCATTCATTCATTCATTCATTCAACACATACTCTGCATGGGGCCCCTCCCATCTGCTATCTGGGCACACACCCAGACCGCACCGTTTTGTCTTGGGGAGTCTCCTCGCCTGCTGCTTCCCGTGGGCTCCATAGTGTCTCCAGTGTTGCATCACTGGCATTTCTGATTTTAGAATCAGTGCTGCGTTATAATTCATGGCAGCCCCATTCTTGAGGCTTCTCAGCCTTTCCCCATGCCTGTTGACAGGGACCAAAACCTAACTCAGAGATGGAATTTCCAGTCAGTCTTAGGCCCACCACTGTCCGCTGTCTTCCAGAGATAGTTCCAGATTTCTGCCTCTAAGACAAGCCGGACTCCGTGCTCATATGAGCGCTCAGCCCCAACTACGCCATGATAAATGGCCAAATTATCTCTTAATTGAGTACAAGCAAAATACAATGGGAGAAAAAGGGACGTGTTCAAACACTGCCGCTTCTTCAAGGGAAATTGAATAAGTGCTCTTTCATGTCTGATTTTTTAAAAGTGGGTTTAATGACACTGTTGTGCGGCTAATGCTGTGGAAACACAGCCTCCCCTGAGCGTAGGCGCATAATCACGGTATTAAAGCCAGCTCTCGGAAAAGGGCCTTCCTTGGGTGTCTTCTGTAGCATTTCTCGTGTGATTAGTCGGACAACCTAATGTAAAAATATTTTGGCTGCAGGTGTCAGGAGTGACACGCTGGACCCTCTCTCCCCAGTATGCTGGGACAAAAGCGGTTTCTTTAAGACCTGCACTTTTAATGAACCGTCTTATTGTAGACACTCAGAATCTAATAGTGTGCCTTTTGGTGAAGTTGTTGAGAATTTTAATGCATTTTAGTTCTCATTCATCACGGCCTATGTGCCCCTAGCGGGATGGTCTTTAGAAATAGGATTAACTTCTAGAGGAATGCATTAGCTATGCCACAGAAGTAGGCAATGCGCTAACTAGTCTGATAGATTGCTCCAACCTTCAAATCCTCTGGCCGCCCCCCTCCCCGACTTTTTTCCCTTTATTGACAGCTTCTCATTGAATGGCGAGAAGCATTAGTGTGTTTAGGAGTTAGATGTTTTGTATGATCCTAGGCTGATCTCATATTCCCTTTCTGAAATTAATTCGACACTGCTTTACATGTTAATCCGCAAAGGATTGATTTGGAGAAGGTCAGAGCAGTGCAGCCTCAGAAAATGGAAGAAAAGCCCCACTTAGAACAGCTCATTTCAGTTCCCAGACCTAAGCCTAGCTGCCTTTTCATTGTGGCACTTAGACAGCTGTAGGCGGCTCGGACACCTCGCAGAATACATCAAACAGTGGGGTTTGATGTGGGCTGTAGGATCGTTGGGCTAATTAAGTTGAGCTTGGTTAACCAATTGCAGTTTGTAAATTGAACAATTGCACTCTGAAAGCTTCTGACACAATGGAACACAGAATCTTCTTTTTAGGCATAAACATTCCCCATAATGGAGTAGTACTTTTTTGAAAGAAGCTTATACCAAATCCACCCAATTTGGATGTCTCTAATGTAAAGTTCGTTTCATTGGTAACAAAACTGCCGTCTCCTTTATTCAGGGAACTGCGTGATGTCAAAGACAAGAAGGCCCAGTGCCGTGGGTGGGGAAGGCGATGGAAGAGAGGGGCGAGGGAGAATCCCCCGTGGGTGCGGAGTGGGTGAGTGTTTGAGAATTAAGAGATTTAAACTCTCCTTCTTTTTAAAAAATTTTAAATCTTGAGCCCCTGTCAAACAAATGTTGGAGAACTGATCACAGAGAAGGCACAAGATAAGTAGCGGTTCTTAGAAGATGAAAACACAGTAAACCCAGAAAATCAAATTAAGGCGAATTCGGGGTCATGTGGTGAAAAGACTCAATTTTAGAGGGAAGGACAGAGAAAGCCATGAGGTCCAGACTGAGCAAAGGCACAAATGGGAAGACCAGAGTAATTCCAAATGTGAATAAAGAGGAAAGTGTCCGTGTTTATAATCTACCTTTATATCTGAAGAGTCCACATTAATTAAGTGGGCTTTTTTTTTTTTCATTTTGAAAATAATACGGCATGTAATGCAGCCTATTATCTAATGCTTCGTCAGTCGTTTTAATCTAATTTTAACCTTTTTCAAATGCTTACTCTTCGCTCTGGAAACTTCCTACAATGGCCATGGTGTATTACAGCCAAACAAGGTTGCTCTGAATGATTGCCAGGAAGGAGGAGAGCCAACTCTAATTTTTGCTCATGGACGTCTTACTGGGATCTGAGCAATGGGGACAGCTGACTTCTGTGATCCTTTGCTTAAGTAATTAGTGTCATCGTCAGGCTTAAAAAAAAAAAAAAAAAGGTTACTGGTCATGGAAAAGGAAACACTACCACCTACTTCTTTGACATCTGTGAGCATAAAGCAAAAAGCAGGGAGGGGGTGCTCGGGTTACCGGCGGCCGTGGCCTGCCCACCTTTGGCGACAGGGTTGCTGCTGTTCTGTGAGAGTGGAGTCATGTTCTGACCCTCTTCTGGGGACAGCCTCGTGCTGGTGCTAGGCTGTCCCTTCCATCACTACGGCTCTTCCATGGCTTCTGATGGGGTCACATTGCGATAAACTCTGCCCTTGCTTGATTTACAATGGAGTTCTGTTCCATTAAACCCATTGTAGGCTGAAAATACGTTCCTAAGTCCAAAATGCGTTTAAGACCCCTAGCCTCCCCGAGTCGTCATGCTCAGAACACTTACGTTAACAAGTTCTGTTGGGCAAAATTGCCTAACGCAAAGCGTATTTTATAACGAAGAGTTGACTAGCACATGCAGATTACTGAAAACTACGAAAGTGAACAACAGAATGGTTGTGTGGGTACAGAATGGTTATAAGCGCGTGGGTCATGTCCCCCCCGTGACTTTGTGACTGGGAGCTGTGGGTCCCTGCCCACCGTCACAAGGGAGGCTCCTAGCCCATATCACAAGCCCAGGAAGAGATACTGATTCCAGATATGATGTATGGCTCTTAATGAATGCATGTTCCTATGTACCATCGTAAAGTGGAGCTGTCATTAGCAGAGTCTTTAGAGAAAGGAACTTTGGGAAGTATTTCTTGCTCCTCTTATTGGTGGGCATGGAGATTATAAAATCAGTTTGTGTCTCTTACCTTCTTTTCTTCTTGGGACGTAATCTCTTAAGGTGCTAGTGAGGGAGCTCTCCGTCATCTGGAAAAAAGTAATTTCCATGTCCGAAATGTTGGGAGGGGGGGGTCATCAGTTGGTTCTGGAATAATGAATTCTCATGAGGGGGAAAATAGTGTATTTATGATAAAATAAATGTATGTGCCTGCATTTAGGACTTACTGAATCAGGGCTCTGTGGGCACCAGCCAGAGCTGTGGATCTCCACTTCCCAGAGTAAATACTTGTGATAGATTAGTATCTCCATCAACCCCTTCTGTGGCAGCATCAATTTATATACAAACTCTCTGTCCCTGGACCTAGCTAGAGACTTGGCTTTAGGACTAGAGAAGCTGAATAGGAGAAGGTAATCTAAGGTGACCGGTCCATGGTTTACCCAGGTTCCCAATGGTTTTATTTTGTTCTGAGTCAAAGGCATCAAGGACCCTAGAAGAATCTCATATGCCTATGTCCCTGAATATAGATGTCCACCCCTGGCCCATATGCTAAGCCGCTGAACCAGAAGGAAAATTTTTCTCTAGATCACTCTTGGAAAGCGGCATGGGCGCACACACTGCTGTGTCCACTCTCTTGCCCACCTGCATGTTCTGACAGTTCCCGGTACACCTGTTTTTCTGTAGTCTCCGTTTATTACCTCCAAAACAGAAGCAGCCCTGCTCCCTTGCCCCCAGGAAACCAAACAAATATAAACACCTTTGAACAGGGTCCAGAACTGCAAAAAGTGCCCCTGTGGAAAAAACGCTCGCCTCTGCCTAGTCAGGCTGTGAGAAATTTACATGCTGGCATGTTTTCTCCTAGTTAAGACCTAAGGAGAGTTTAGAGAACGTCTGCCTCTTTTCTCACCAAATTGTGTGCGTGCGCTGAGCCTGCACTTACATGGCCACAGCTCTAGGCGGCCAGAGCGCGGGGCCACGGAGTCCTTGCCTCCTGAGATCTCAGCTCATGTGGGGACAGCGTCATCCGGAATATAGACACAGACCGGACTCATGGCTGTCAGTGACGAGAGATGTTCTTTGGCGAGCCAGGCCTCTCCTGTCTTCCAGGAGGCAAAAGAGAAACAGGAGATGGTATCTGCAACAGGTCTGTGCAGGGGAGAGACTTGGACAGCTTTCCAGATGGCTCTCAAAAGGCTGCCCCCAAGGGCCAAGCCGCGGCCAAAGCCTGAGGTCTGGAGCTGGTCTTGAAGAGAAGAGCATTGAATTGATGAATTCTGCGCAGTATATACTCTGTTTTTCCTGGGGGCGTGGGGGTTTAAATGTGACAAGGCTTTTGTGATGGATTCTTAAGTGTGCTGCTTTGTTTCTCAACAACGTGTCTGAAATTGTTTGATGCTTTTGTTTTTGGTTTTGTGTGTGTGTGTGTGTGTGTGTGTGTGTGTGTGTGTGTGTTTTGCTTGGAAGCTGTTTCTTTGTATGATGATAGTGGTTATCGCTCAAAGTGGGAAATTAGAAGGGAATTTGGAAGAGACTAGATCTTTGTGTTTTTAACTGCTGGAAAAGCTGCTTAAATCACTGGCCTCCTTCCTCCTCACCAACTGCTTACCCACACCATTTGCATGCCCCCCGACCTTGTCTGGCTGGGCTTCCGAGAGCAGGATCCTTGTTTGCATCAGCATCACCTGAGAAAAGATGAAAACACGAGGCCCCCTGGCCCTACCAGGTCAGAGTCCACACATCAAATTCATAAGATCCCTGGGTAATTGGAGTGCAAAGTAAAGTCTGAGAAACACCACTTGCCATTCTGCTAAAGACTTTCTTCTCTCTTTATGTTTTCCCTTTCCTCACCTCTAACTTCCCTCCTCTAATCCTTCCTAGCTGCCTTTCGCTATTTCCTGGACTTCCAGGAAGACGTCAAGGTGTAATTTCACTTTCTTGGTATTATGAATATTCTGCATAGGTTTGCCAGAGAAAATAGTCTTTTTGGGGCCTACTTAAACTACTAAATGATCTGTTGCTTATCTAAAATTCACCCTTAACTGGGCATTCTGTACTTTTTATTTGCGAAATCTGGCAACCCTCAGTGGAAGGAAACAAAAGTATCTCCCCTTTGGGAGACAGTGATAGTAGATAAGGTACGCAGGCAGGTTCCGAGGGGAAGACTCGTGAGTCATCCATTTCCGTCCTGCCTTTGGCCTGACTCGTACTTTGAAAGAAATGGGATTTGGGGTTTGGAACAAGATGTCTGTGGCGTGTTGCCTCTGACTGAGGCTGTAGGTGTGTTTGAGGGGTGAGAGTGAGGACAGGAGACATCACTATCAGATCAGTCAGGCCCTACTCTGGAAAAACCCATACTGCTCTAGAATTGGGGGCACACTTTTCTGCCAGGTGGCTTTAGGTAAGGGAGCTGGCAGAGCTGAGCCACAAAATTTGGAAGAGAAAATGCCCTCCATGTGAGTGTTTTCATTTCTACAGGGTTCGAGTTTGGGCTTATTATGTCAGATTTAACTGTTAAGTTTTCTTATTTGGTAGGGGAACATGAAGCTCTCATTTATTCACCTCATTAGATGTAAGTACTGCAGGTGTTTCTAAAACAGCTCGTGACCTAATATTTCTTATTGTTAGGTACTTCCAGATGATGGAGTTTGACTCCAATGCCCCAAAGCAATGAAGCTCAGATTTAGGATTTCAACATTTGCCATGACTCTTTGCTTTTTATGCCACTTAATAAGTTGTACATACATATTCGAAGGGAAATTATGAGCTGCCTTATTCATTACACATTTTTCCAACTTGTAATTGTGTTGGCATCAAATGTTGGCAACATTTCAAAGAAATTGACATATTACTTGATCATTGTAAATCTCCCAGTGCTTTTAACTGAAAATGGCATTAGAGCCATTTTCTTAAAATTTTGCTTTTTTACATTGTCCCTCTTGAGGAAATATGCAGTGTTAGTAGAATTCTTTCAGGACTCGTTCGAGAAGCTCAACCTTTCAAGAACGAGTCTACGAGTCTTCTTACTATTGGCATACTGACCTGAAAAGCATAAATAAGAATGCCTCTGGACCTCAGACATGAATGAGATTATTACAGGATATTATGTGGTGGAAGAAATGGGAACTTGAATATTAAAACACTGGTTGTTTGGCTGTGTGTTTGCGTTGCTTAGTATCATGAAGGAGGTTGTGTGGGGAAATGCTGGCTAGATTTATAATCTGGTAAAGAGATCTTCTTAGTTGCAGCAAAGTTACCCATGTCATTTACTTGTTTGCAGATACATGAAGCATAATAAATTCCTGTCAGAAAACAGGAATCTAAGACTCCTTGTATCTCTCATTTCAGAGACGAAAAATTTAAGAACTTTTCGTTCTCCATCATTTTTTTTTTCCTGGTATATGGTCTCTGGCTTACTCTTCCGTATATAATTTCTAATTTTAACTCACTAAATTTGATGAGTATTGTTTGTTTGTTGAGGAAATAATTTCCTTAGCCATTTAAACAAACAGTTTGAGTCAAGATAATGAGATATACATTTTGGAGCTTATGAAGCCTCACATAACAATTATTTTTAAACTTATTTCAAAAATTAAAATTCTAAGTCATAATTTGGTATGTCTTAGATACATACTAGGCAGTCATATCCTGCAAGTCACGGTTGTTCAAGGGTCAAAGGATAAACTATAGCAGGAGTGATATAAAGGATATCTGGAACTTTAAAATGTTGTTAGTTAACATACTGTGTGTGTTACAAAAATGATAAATGATGCCATCGGAGGCAGATATTTTTCCATTGGGAGTCCATTATCTCCCAATTTGATCAGACTCTAAGAAGGTCAGTGGGAGGAGACTTTTACTAAGTAGATTTTAGATGCAGAGTCAATTCCATAAAACCTCAGTAGTTTTCACCTGGACGTGGCTTTGTCCTTGTCCTTTGTAGGACACCTTCCCCTGTGTTCATGAGGCTAGAATATGTCTCCTGGAATTTGCTACTAAAGCAGGGTGATTGTGGTAGGGTGAGAAGGAGCTGTTCAGTGTTCCTGGTGCTGGCCATTCCTAGAACAATAAAGAATCACAGAATTTCAGAGGAGGAAGAGACTTAACAAGCTCTTCCCCATCCCTCTGGTATTACACATTAAGGAACCAAGACAGAGAGCGGCACCTGGCTGGCTCAGTTAGTGGAGCATGTGACTCTTGATCTGGAGGTTGTGAGGTTGAGCCCCACACTGTGTAGAGATTACTTTAAAAAATAAATCTTTTAAAAAACAAAAAAATGAAAAACCAAGACAGGAGAGGGGCTGGCTTCTGTCTCCAGTTGTCTGATCAACAGCCAGTCCACACTAGCTGCTGTGAATCCAACTCCCATCCCGGGCCCTTTCTGCTATCTCATACCATCTTGTGCTGCTGACCTTCTTCGGACCTGACGTTCACTAGCATGAGAGAGCACAAAAAACAGGTATTTTGAAAGTTTAGAGATTAATTATTACTCACACTTATATATTGGTGTCATAAGTGGGAAGAGAGCTTTGTAAAAAATTTTTTAAAAGATTTTATTTACTTGACAGGGAGAGAAAATTTATTTACTTGAGGCAGCTCAGAGGGAGAGGGCGAAGCAGACTCCCCACTGAGCAGGGTGCCCAACACGGGACTGGATCCCACGACTCCATTGTTTATGTATAACACCCAGTGCTCCCTGCAATACGTGCCCTCCTCAATACCCATCACTGGGCTAACCCATCCCCCCCACCCCACTCCCCTCTAAAACCCACAGTTTGAGTCCTGGAGTCCATGGTTCATATTCCCCCTCTGATTTCCCCCCTTCATTTTTCCCTTCCTTCTAATGTCCCCCATGGTATTCCTTATGTTCCACAAATAAGTGAAACCATATGATGATTGACTTTCTCTGCTTGACTTACTTCACTTAGCATAATCTCCTCCAGTCCCATCCACGTTGATGCAAAAGCTGGGTATTCATCCTTTCTGATGGTTGAGTAATATTCCATTGTATATATGGACCACATTTTTATCCATTCATCTGTTGAAGGGCATCTTGGCTCCTTCCACAGTTTGGCTCTTGTGGACATTGCTGCTATGAACATTGAGGTACATATGGCCCTTCTTTTGACTACATCTGTATCTTGGGGTAAATACCCAGTAGTGCAATTGCAGGGCCATAGGGTAGCTCTATTTTTACTTTTTTGAGGAATCTCCACACTGCTGCACCAACTTGCATTACCACCAGCAGTGTAAGAGGGTTCTCCTTTCTCCACATCCTCACCAACATTTGTTGTTTCTTGCCTTGTCATTTTCTGCCATTCTAATTGGTGTAAGGTGCTGCCTCAATGTGTTTTTTTTTAAGATTTTATTTATTTATTTGACAGCGAGAGAGGAAATACAAGCAGGGGGAGCGGGAGAAGGAGAAGCAGACTTACCAGTGAGCTGGGAGCCTGACGTGGGCCTCAATCCCAGGACCCTGGGATCATGACCTGAGCTGAAGGCAGACACTTAACAACTGAGCCACCCAGGCACCCCCTCGATGTGGTTTTGATTTGAGTTTCCCTAATGGCTAACACTTTAAATGACTGAAGGAGTTGATGGGGGTCTTATAGAGAGATAGGATTAAAAGAAGTCACAAAAATAAAATACTTTAAATCTTCAGGAGTAAATTCTTTAACCTTTGATCTCTCCTGATGCTTATAATAATAATAATTCTTTAGGATATTATTCTCCTTGTTGATTCCTGGAATCAACCAAAGTTCCTGGGTAGTAAGTAGCCTCAGCAGCACATGAATGTCAATTTCTAGCTGATATTTGAGCCAAACATAATTTAGGGGCAGGCAGTGAGATGTTAATACTCTGAGCTGGTTTCAGGTCTGTAATTGGAGGTGACAAGACCAGGGTGAGGAACTGGGAGAAGTCAGACTACTGGCATGTAGGCATGGGGGGTGGGTTTATACCTCATGCATACATACGTTGTTTCAGCAAATAGATTTTTAAAAATCTTTTATTCATCTCTTTGACAGAGAGAGAGACAGCGAGAGAGGGAACACAAGCAGGGGGAGTGGGAGCGGGAGAAGCAGACTTCCCACCAAGAAGGGAGCCTGATGCAGGGCTCGATCCCAGGACCCTGGGATCATGACCTGAGCCAAAGGCAGATGCTTAATGACTGAGACACCCAGGTGACCCAACAAATAGATTTTTTTAAGTTTTTAAATACTGTGTAAAATTAATGGTCATTTTTCAAATTATATTGATGTTATTAAGGATGTATAATTTAAAGGGATCCTATGTTAAATATTTTTGGATTTTGGATTTTGGATCCTAGCTCATAGGGCTGGGAGCCCAGCTGGAGATGACAGAGAGAGTTGACTTCTGTTGGGGTGAATGTGGAGAATGTCAGCTTTCTCTGTGTTTCCTTCCTTTCTCTTTTTGGCTCCTTGGCTTTTGCTCATTGTTGGCGTCCCTGAATTCCATCCCATTGGAGTTAATTGTAATGTGTGTATTTGTTTCCCTGGTTGGTTACAAGCAATTTGAAAATGCCATATTTGATTAATCTTTGTATTCCCTGCTACTCCTAAGACAACATATAGTAATTGCTCAAAAAATGTTATAGAAGTGAATGAACTTTGGATTTAGTTAAGGAAGCTTGCGTCAGTTTTGTTCCCACACTTTAAGACAATGTGCATTCTTTTCAAAGCCTTCTTTGACTTGGTGAGGGAAGCCTGTGATTTGTTACCAACCTCCAGGTAACAAATCCAGACAGACTGGATATTGATATGTGTGTATGTGTGTATGTGTATACTATAGTATGGTTTGAGGGAAATATACCCTTTTAGTTCTTAAGCAGCCCATTTCAGAAGAAGCGGATGTGGAGGCTTGATCCTTCCATGAGTAGGGCGGGACCATGTCCCCTCTCCTTGAATTTGGGTTGGCTTTGTGACTGCCTTGACCAATAGAATGGTAGAAGTGACAGTGTGCTTGTTTTTGGGCCCAGGCCTTAAGAAATGGTGGCTTCCTGTTTCTTGGGACACTTGCTCTCGAGTCCAGTGATCATGCTGAGAGGAAGCCTATATAGCTCTGTGGAAAACTGAGTTCTGGTCCAGCTTCGCTGAACTCCCAGCTAGCACCAACCTGCTAGCCATGAGTGTGCGCCATGTTGGAAACAGATCCTCTGCATCCAGTGGAGCTGTACCGACACAACTGCCTACATCTGCCCCAAATGCAGATTTGTGAGCAAAATAAATAACGGAGTGATTTAAACCACCAGTGTTTGGGATGGTTAGTTCGGGAGCATTAGATTATTGGAACTGAGACCTATATGAGCATCACGGTATCTGATGTACTCATGGGGACCAGAGAAGACATGGGTAATGGAGATTCATAAATTCCTTTACTCAACACTAACCCTGCATTTGTGGACCTAGAGCTATACTGTATCCTGGAAGTGGCCGGACGCTGTCCATCAACTAGGAGATCTGATGTCTTCTCCCCATGGCCAGGGTAGTGCTCCTCTCCCTGCTGCCCCTTCTATGTTTGCATTCCCAGACACTCCATGATGGACTCATTATCCTGCTTATTTTACTGGTTTACCACAGCCTGTTTTCTCTCTCTGACTAGACTGTAGTTCCACGAAGGCTGGGACATAGCCTTGGGGTGCTTACCTCAGCATCTGGCATATTGTAGGTCAATACGTGAACGTCGTGAATATGTGAATTAATAGCACTGAAACTTCACTTTTATCCAGTGATCCCGACCAACCTTATTCTCAGAGGTACTGTATGTTATTTTCCCAAAGGCATGGGCCAGCAAGTTACGGACCCTGGAGAGACAGGCATTACCTGCCAGCCATTCTTCTCCTGTGTGTCCCTTCCAGAGCGGAGACTTGCTGTGTTTGGCTGGTCACTTAGATGCCATTTCAAGGTTGACTACAAAACTCACTTTCATCTGGATTTCACCCCTGATTTGGAGTCAGAACCATCCAAAAGAGTCAACTAGAATTTTTTTCTCCAAATTTTTATGATGGAAAAATTGAAATATACTGGAAAGTTGAAGAAACAGTACACCGTATACCAGTAAATAATACCCAACACCTGGCTTCAGCAGCTGTTTAAAGTTTGTCCTTCTTTTCCTTTGTTTGCTTGTTTGTTGAGATACAGCATTTGCAAGTATGTTGTAGACTTCTTTACACATCACCCCTAAAGGCTTCAGCATGCATCTCTTACCAATAAAGATTTTCTGCTACATAAGCACAATACCACTATTTCTTATATAAGTGCTAGCTCAGTAGTATCTAGTTCATACTTAATAGTATCTCGTTCATACTTAAATTTCGTCAGTTGCCTAAAAATTGTCTTGTCTTACTGTTTATTTCTAATCAGGACCCAATCATCATTGTGCATCGCACTTGTTTTTTATGTTTCTTTTGTCCCTAAAAAAAAAGAGCCCAGGGCAGTTATCTTAAAGGATACGCCACATTCTGGATTTGGCTGTTTTCCTCATGGTGACGTTTTTGTTCCTCTAGCCCCTGGATTTCTTGTAACTGGAAGTTAGGTCTAAAAATTTGATTTGATTTAGGTTAAGTATTTTGGGAAGGGAAGCTTCCTAGGTGATGCTGTGTGTTACGAATCATGTTGTGTCATATTGTACCTTTCTCACTGATACTAAATTCAGCCTCTTGGCAAGGAGCTTTACTCCCTGTTCTTTCCACGGTTAAGTTGTCTTTCTGTGAGTAATCTATGGAGCCTCACATTGGCACACCATGCAATATTCTGTTCTCTGGTAACCTTAGTGATCCTTGCTTGAACCAGTTCTCTAAGGTTTGCAGAAATGGAGATTCTTCTTACCTGTTTTTCCTTCTTCATTTATTAACTGATATTATTCTGTAAAGAATCATTTTCAGAGTAGGAAGTTGAAACACTCATTGCTCCAGGAGCAGCAAATGAGTGATTTACTTCTCTTTGGTTCCCTGTCTTGACTCTCTCTTTCTCAACTGGTGGTATAGACTTGTGAACTATTATCTTATAATCAATCACAGTTCTTGTTCTTTATGGAATTGGTCCAGATTTGGCTAATTTGGTTCTTTTTAGTGGTGAGTGATGCTTAGAAATGGAGATCTTTAACTTCTCCTTCTGAGAATAATGCACCAAGAGCTTACCAGACTCCTCCCTCTCACCCTGAAAATAACCAGACAAACTGAGCATAATACAAAAAGCAGTTACCCTGAGTTACTGAACAGTGAACAGAAGCAGGCAGCTCTGTGGGACTCCCTCCTTGGAAAGGGAAGGACTAGAGCCAGCCAAAGTAAGCCCAGGCCAGGTGCTGGCAGTACAGCGAAGGGGTCAGAGAAGGCGTCTCCAAATTCTACGAACCTCTTCAACTGTTGAACCACGCATGTGTGGAGTAGACTAAAGGCTCCTCAGGTAATGACAGAAGATCGGGACTAAGACTAAAGCTGCTGCCCAGAGGGACAGAGTTTGCAGTTCCAGGTCAGCCAAGGCAGTTGCCAACCAAAACAAAAGAAACACCACTCAGGGGTTCTGGGTGGCTCAGTCAGTTAAGTGTTTGACTCTTGGTTTTGGCTCAGGTCATGGTCTGAGGGTCCTGGAATTGAGCCCTGCCTGGGGCTCTGCACTCAGCAGGGAGTCTGCTTGAGCTTCTCTCTCTCCTCTCTCTGCCTCTCCCCACATCACATGCACACACTCTCTCTCTACAATAAAATAAATACATATATTTATTTGATAGAGAAATCACAAGTAGGCAGAGAGGCAAGCAGAGGGGGGGAGGAAGCAGGCTCCCCACCAAGCAGAGATGTGGGGCTCTATCCCAGGACCCTGGGATCATGACCTGAGCTGAAGGCAGAGGCTTAACCCACTGAGCCACCCAGGTGCCCCTAAAATAAATAAATCTTTAAAAGAAAAAAAAGAAAACGGGGCACCTGGATGGGCTCAGTCGTTAAGCCTCTGCCATTGGCTCAGGTCATGATCCCAGGGTCTTGGGATTGAGCTCCACATCGGGCTCTCTGCTCAGCAGAAAGCCTGCTTCTCCCTCTGCCCCTCTGCCTGCTTGTGCTCCCTCTCTCGCTGTGTCTCTCTCTGTCAAATAAATAAATAAAATCTTAAAAAGAAAAAAAAATAAAAACATTCATCAAAGAAAAATAAGAAAATCAAGAATCTATGCAATTTAACATTTTTCATGTCTGGAATATGAAGCTAAAATACTCCACCATTGAAGAACCCAAAAATAGAATATGCTCTTAGGGGAAAGGAAAATCAACGGAGTCCAACCCCAAGCTGAAGCAGGTACGGGGAGGAGCAGAGGAGGATTTTGCTGTGACTATTAGAACTGTGCTCAATGAAGTAAAACAGTGTAAGCTCACCGTGAAGGAAAAAGGCTGTCTCAGCAGAGAAATGGAAATGATCAACGAAGAACCAAATGGAAATTCTAGAACTGAAAATACAGTACCTGAAATAAAATAGTCATTTATGTGGACTTCACGGTCAAATGGAAATGACAGAGAGAAAGCAAAGACGGGGCAGCAAAAACATGTTAGAATGAATAATGGCTTGAACATTTCCAAATTTGATGAAAAGTAGAAATGTACAGTTAGAAGGTGGTTGAAGAGGGTCACGCTGAGTACATACAGCGAAGCCTGTGCTGATTTTTTCACACTGTTGAAAACCAGAGGTTAAGAGCAAATCTTTAGAGCAACAAGAGAGAAACAATATGAGGGAACCATAGTCCAGTTAATGGACGACTTCAGGAGCCACGGGGCCACGGGGGAGAAGGGAACAGCATCTTTAAAGAGCCGAAAGAAAGCCATTTTCATCTCAGAATTCTGCATCTGTTAAAAAAAATCCTTCAAGTGTGAAGGATTAGGATGATCAAAAGGTTCAGAGATGGTTGGTGGTGATGGTTGTGCAACAACGTGAATTTTTTCGTGCCACTGAATTTTACCTTTAATGATGGATAAAATAGTAAATTTTGTTGCATGTATTTTTACCACTTTTTTTTTTTTTTTTAAATAATGAAGTGGGGTGCCTGGGTGGTTCAGTCAGTTAAGTTGTGTCCGAATCTTGGTTTTAGCTCTGGTCTTGATCTCAGGGCCGTATGTTCAAGCCCCTACTTAAAAGAAAAAATGAAGAGACTATCAGGACATATTAGATAAAGAAAATGATGAGAATTCATCCCCAGAAGACCTGAATTTCAAGAAGTGCTAGAGGAATTTCCTAAAGCTGGAGGGAAATGACACCAGACGGGAAGTTGG
Organism: Taxidea taxus jeffersonii; assembly: GCA_003697995.1. Taxonomy (NCBI): domain Eukaryota; kingdom Metazoa; phylum Chordata; class Mammalia; order Carnivora; family Mustelidae; genus Taxidea; species Taxidea taxus. The sequence goes on along the minus strand of ML107095.1, from coordinate 17,649 downwards.
GACCCTTGGGGGAAAATGAAGAATAACCAAAATGGTAAATATTTGGGTAAATACGAAATACTATTTTTTTCCTTCATGCTTTTCTCTCTCAATTTCTTTGTCAATCCTGTAACTATTAAAAGCAAAAATTGTAACTATCTTGTGGGGCTTGTAACATTTGCAGCTATGGTATCTATAACAACGGAGAGGGTCGGCATGAACCTCTATTGTTGAGATCTCTGTATTTTATAGGAAGTGGTACAATATTGAGTATAAGTGGGCAATGAAAAGTTATGATGTATATTATAATCCCTGGTGCAGCCACTTAAAAATGCAAAGAAATATAGCTAAAAACCAACATAAGAATTGAAATGGATATTCAAAGAATTTTTGTTAAAGGCAGGAAATGAGAAACAGGAACAAAATTTTTATTTATTTTGTGACCCACTAAATGAGTAAAAGGAAATCATTTTTTAAATTAGGTTATAATATGATAGTAGCCATTTAAAATTGAATTTTTTGAAGAACTAATTTTTAAGACATTTATTTTGCCCTGGTTCTTTTCTTTTTCTTCTTCTTCCTCTTTTTTTTTTTTTTTTTTTTTTAAATTAGGCTCTATGCCCAGCGTAGGGCTTGAGCTTACAACACCAAGATCAAGACTTGTATGCTCTACTGAAGGAACCAGCCAGGCTCCCTGAAGAATATTTATTAATATGAGTAAAATTCTCCTGATGTACTAAGTGAAAAAAAGAATTCTCAGCCACTGTAATATGACTAAAACAAAACAAAACAAAATTCACCACCCACACATTATAGAAAAGAAGATTTAAGGAAATATACCAAAATGTTTTTTGGTAGTAGAATCCTAGGTGATGTAATATCCTGGTCTTACTTTGGTACATTCTCCAAGTTTTCTACAATGAGCATGGGTTATCACAAGATTCATTTTTTAGCTGTTACTAGTACATAGTTCCATATTAACAGTTAGCTTTTCTACATTCTCTATTTTGGCGCTTCACTACAATTTATTTTTATTCAAATAGCTTTTTGCTAATTCCTTTGGATTTTCTAAGCATATCGTATGATGGACATCCAAGAGAACCATTCAGTCATGAGATCTCTTGGTGTCCGACACTCACCTTAACGCAAGGGAGAGCCCCCAGGAGCTAATCACTATTCACACGAATGGGGGAGGGGGTCCCAAGCAGTGGGAATTACACGTCTGGGGTCCATCCCTGCTTCCTCATTTATCGCTTAGGCTCCTTGTAAGGTGCAAAGTCCTGACTCAGTTCTTGGCCGTCAGACTCTCTCGACAAATGTTAGCAGTTACTGCTGTGAGGACGTATCTCTTGCACAAACTTTCCTTCTGGAAGGGTGCAGAGCTGAGCCCTGGGAAGCAGCCACACCAGTCTGTGTGGGCGGCTCCCATGAAAGGAGGGACCACGAAGAGTCTGTTCTCAGGGCCGCCAGCTCTGGGCAGCCGTGCCCCAAAATGACATCATGCTGGCTTGTGTGTTATGTTTTCCAAATATTTAAAACTCCATGCCCTGGGAGGAGATAGTCTCACTTATGTTGAAAGGATGTTGAATGTGAAGATGATGATGGTAGCCCACATGCGCTTTGAAGAGGCTCACCATGGAAGAATCCATCTTTAGGTTGATCCAAGGATCAAGGAAGGAGGAATGTCTGGTAAGCCACCTTCGAAAGGGTTCCCGTGATGTCCGCCTTCCGGTAGGCAGGTCCTCTGTAAGCCCCTCCCCTTGAGTATGGGCTGGACCTACATGCCCCCTTCTAACAAAGGGAATATGGCAAAAGTAATGGGATAGCCCTTCTGAGAGTCGGGTACCAAGAGGATTGTGACTTCGATCTCGCTGGCCTTTTCTCACTCCCTCTTGGAGCGGTTGCTCTGGGACAGGCAAGCAGACGTGCAGTGGCCTTGTGGCGAGGCCCACGTGGCTAGAAACTGATGTCTTATTCTGTGAGAACCTGAGGCCTGCCGGCGGGTGTGGAAGTGAACCCAGATGTGGGCCTTCTCCCAGTCAAGCTCCGAAATGACCGCAGCCCATCTGACACCTCCCTTGCCACCTGTGGGAGATACTGAGCCAGAAGCAGCCCACTGAGCACCTCTCAGGGTCCTGACCTTCCGAAACTGGGAGGTAATACATGTGTCTTCAGCTGCCGGGTTTGGAGTAAATTTGTTACATGGCAGTTGGTGACTAATACACTCTCTGAAGCAATGAGGCGTCTTCACGGACTTCCCCCACCTCCTTCCATCCCTTCCGCGTCAGTCCCTGCGGAACTGTGGCACTCTCTCCGTGGCATCCTTTTCTTTTAAGATTTTACATCAAGGCATCAGATGCCTTTCCTGCCCATTCCTTCATCGTGCAGTCTTGCCTCCGGCCCAGTCACCACTTTTGTGCTGTGTCAGCAAAAAACCAAATTGACTAGTGCTGTCATTTCATCTGTTGCTTTGGAGATCGCCCCTGCTCCTTTCAAAAGTCACAGGACAGTGTGACTTCAGTGTGACCTAGAGCCCAGAGCAGTGGTTCACAGCCTGCCCTCTGTCCCTTTGCCACATCTCCAGGAGGATGTCGCACACGGGCCACACTGAGCATAGGTCACAGTAGGCCAGTGCAGTGGACTGCCAGTGACCACACATGGTCTCCAATGTCCTCGCTCCAGGCCCTCCATGTTGCCACCCATTGACTTACTGAGATAAAAGGGAGAGTTCTCTGACCTACAGGGCACTAAACTGAGTGGCTAGACCTCTGGATTCTGGCCCCATCCACCCCAGTGGCTTTGCTGTGCGAACCAGAACACATCTTTCCGTCTAGTTTCTGTAACGCCCAGACAATAAAGGCCACCATCTCCCTCTTCTTAAACAGAGCTGGAGGGAGAGATTTTCTCTGTAAGTGATAGAAAATGAGTGTTTAATATTTTAAACCCGAGCGCAACAATTGTACAATTTGCAGATTGTAATGAAGGCCACCATTGTCCCTAGACCTGTGAAGAGTCACGGGGAGAAACAGCCCATCGCCCCCAATGAAAATCCTGGCCAATTGAAAATTAGTTTCTCATCCATCGCCTCTTTATTCTTTCTGCTCGTACTTAATGAGTGGACATTTGGTGATGGACTTCTCAGCGCTGTCCCTGTGGCCATCAGCCTATTCACACCCTTCCTGGCTGCGTTTAGCATCCCCAGAGCTGAGAATTAAGTCACTGTAAAAGTATACTCTGGATTTTACCAAGAGGTCACGGAGAGCCCTTCTTGCCTTGGCAGCCAGCGGCATTCTTATTACGCTTCATTTATCTATTTGGGAGGACTCAGGAGGACCAGCTGGGCCCCTGTCTGCACTCATCAGGAGTTAATTTCTGAGCGAGGGGCCGTGGTCATGAACAAGTGCAGAAGGTAGCCCAGTGGTCCTGCCAGACGAGAGGGGCCCTTAATTAGCTGCAGCGTTCAATCAGGCTGCTTAACCCGCCACGGAGCCGAGGTGGTCATGTCCTCCCTGCCGCCCTCCCATACACACACAGCCCCGGGCGGGCTCGGACATCCGTGTGGCCCGGGATCAGGGAGACGGCGCTGATCTGAGCCCCTTTCGGGGAGTTACCTCCACGTTGCTTTTATTTTCGACACGGTAGTGAGGGTTCCCTGTGAGAGGTTTTCTTTTTTTTTCCTTTGAAATTTGGAAGCATCTTTTTGTCTTTGCCAAGTTCATATTTTTCAAGGTGGACATCCCACCGGCGTTGCCTCTGTGCGATTCCAAACCTTGTCCTGGTGTCCCGTTTCTGGCCTGGCTTTGTGTGTATGGAGCCAGCCTGTTGGGCTGGGAAGTCAGCTCTGCATCCTGTACCAGCTGGCCGCCCTTGTGTCCCCATGTGGTTCGCTCCGCGGCAAAATGGAGATGATCGTCCCTGCCCTGCCTGGCTGGCAGAGCTGTTGAGAAGACAAATACAGAAACGGTTGGTAAGCTGTCAAATATCGCCAATCTCAGGTAGAATGACAACGCCAGGGTTGGCTTGCATCTCGCTGACTCCTCGGGAACCAAGGACGGGGTTTTGTGATCCCATAAAGAACACCACAAACCACAAAGAACCCGAGATGTCTTACATTTTATCAGAGAGGCTACCTAATATTGCAGCATTTAATACATAAAAAAGAAATACATGGGGTTACATTATATGTTTAAATAAAGCTTAAATAAAGTTAAAAAAATGTTAAAAAAAAAAAAAGAAAGAAATACAGATGCTTCCTCAAGTTCCGGCCAAGGGACTCCCATGCCTGTTGAGGACCATGGCGGTCAGAGGGATCGGCGTGTAGGGAGAGGGTAGGGGAGAGTTTCTTAGCTCATTGCGATGTCTTGCTTCGTCATGAGACCCGCTCACCTGGGGAAGCTGAAGGTGAGCTCGGTCAGTCAGTTCCTAGCCCGGGATGGGGGACTTGGGGATGGTCCACTCGAGAGGCCTTGAGCAGGTCTGCTGGCTTACCTCTGGCATCTTCTCCAACCCAGATGAATAACGGGTTTTGCTGACCACAGGTGGCCTGAAGTTCTTTCTGTTGATGCCCATAAAACAAAGGTAGAGACATGCCCTGTGCCTGTGTCAGCAGCTCAGAGTATGACTGGGGATCTGGCTGTGTGGCCGTCATAGCATCATTTGGGAGCATGCACTGAGCCTGGGGGACTGGCCTAGAACCAGCGGGCCTCTGGCAAGACCAGTTTGCACCTCAGCCATGGGAGGAATCCAACGCAGAACGGGAAGGGGTTGGTAGGACACATTGATTTTAGGTGGAAACGCTTTGCACGTTAAAGGTGACTATAAATTTTAAGCTTCGTTCTTTGCTTACCGGGCAGATCGGAGAGAGCTATGTCTTGGTGTAATGAAGCATTATGTTGGTATAGCAAAAAGGAAACTGCCCTCCTGCAGGAATTTGGTCTCACTAGAAGCTCATGGTCTGGTGCGGGGCTCGCCTGGGAACGGATGTGTGTGTACATGTGCGCACAGGCGTTTTTCCTGATGGGGAAGTCGAGACCAAATGGCCCATTACGTGGCCTGGTTCTACCGGACGGTTTCCTGAAAGGGATGTTGGATAGCCATCCGTTGGATAGCAAAGCCTGTTTGCAGGCTTTTTTTCTTCTTTTTACTCACAGCTTTTTGTTTTTTCTATTTTTGCCTTGGAACCATGGAAATGATTCGTGTTGAATTATTTTGATGGAGGAAAAAAAAAAAAAGAATTGAGATTGAGGAATAAATCAGTCACCAGGTAGATCCAGCAGCCAAGAGCGGTCAGAGCCAAAAGCTGCTGCCACATCCGGAACATTGCTCCGGGCCTCGTGGGCATAAACTGGAACCTTGGCAAGAAAGTTTGGGACACCGGGTCATCCTCCACCAGGGTTTCTGGAGCCCAGATTTGATACTGCACATGCCTTATTGTTCTGAAAGGAGAAAATCATTCCTTTAAATGTGAAGTAAATCTGTTTTCCCAAACATGGAAATACTGATCTGGACAGAGAACACGGGGAAGGAAGCCGTGGAAAGAACATTGGCCCTACTCTTGGCCAACCAGTACAGACCTCATTCTCTAAGAGCGTGCTTTGAACCCCTTCCCACCAGGAAGGCCCTCTTGTTGATGGAGGACTAGCCACTCCTCTGATGGGCTCGGATCCCCTCAGGCTTTGAGTCCCCAGCTGTGTGTTCTGTCCTGTCTCCAAGCACTAGTCATCTCCTTGTCACCATGACAATGAGTATGACTCTTGAGATTCACTTTTCTTTGAAGATGTAGGGTTGGGAATTTGATTCCAGTTGCACAGAGTTCCTCTTTCCCATCATTAATTTTCTTTTTCTTCTTTTTTTTTAAGATTTTATTTATCTGAGGGAGAGCACAAGCACCATCAGGGGGAGGGGAAGAGAGAGAGGGAGAAGCAGGCTCCCCGCTGAGCTGGGAGCCCAACAACGCAGGGCTCGATCCCAGGACCCTGGATCCTGACCAGTGCCGAAGGCAGGTCCTTCACCGACTGAGCCCCCCAAGTGTCCCTTACATCATTAACTTCCATTTGAATCTTACTGTTCTATATTTGTACCTGTATCTGCAACTTCCCGAATAAGAACCAGAGGTCGCATTTTGGGGTAGTTGCCATAGTAATTCTTTTTTCATTTTTGAAACACTCCCTGAAGTGGTTGACACACCACTTCTTACTCGTAGGAGGCGGCCTGAACTGTTCTGTTGACCCCACCCACGTGAATTGTTTTATGGGATTACATCACACCGACCCCAGTTCTCTTGCAAGTCTGTTCTGTCTTGGAAGGTCCATTAGTCCAGCGTTCTCGGTGTTCGGTACAGGGCCATGAGCAGTGGCGAGGGCTCGAGATCTGGATCCAGGGGTGGGGACATATGTCTTCGCCACGTCACTCATCTGCTTGGACGCTAAATGACTTCTCCAGGCCTTCGTTTCTTCTTCTGTAGAGTGGCAATGACCACAGCAGCCTTGTAGCTTTTTCTAACAATAAGGAAATAAGACATAACTAGAAAAGTGCCAGGCAAACATTTGTAAAATACGAGGCAGATGTGTCAGGGACTCTGTGATGTGGTTCCCGACTCCGCTTCACATTCCTTCCTTCTGAGCACACAGCCACCCTCTCGGGGGCTGGTGTCACACAGATGGGTGACAGACAGGATGGACCCAAGTATGCATCTTCCAGACCTGGGCCATTAGAGTCTCCCATTGTGATTTTGGAGGTCGTGCAGGAAAAATGGCAGAGTTACAAGTTGGAAGAGGCCTGTCCCTGAGTCACCTCTTGGGAGGAGAGCTGTCTAACTAGCCTTGGTCTTGAGACACTGTCCTTAGGGCTGTTTGACCCAATGTTAGCCTACCCTGAATAATCACAGTTTTGGAAAAGAGTATTTTTTGCCACTGTTAGCATATGAAGTACTTGTTTTTTTTGTTTTTTTTAGAGGAAGAGAGAGCAGGGTTGGGGGGAGGGGCAGAGGGAGAGGGGGAGAGAGAATATCAAGCAAGCTCCACACCCAGTGTGGAGCCCGATACAGGGCTCGATCTCACAACCGCGAGATCATGACCTGAGCCGAAACCAAGAGTCAGGTGCTTAACCAACGGAGTCACCCAGGCGCTCCAAGTACTTGTGTTTTTATATACGTCATAAATACAATGTACTGTCATTTAAGTCTTATGTATAAGACTGTTGCCAAAGTACAAATGAAAATCAACCTGTTTGCAGGGTTTTTTTTGGTTAAGATTTTATTTATTTATCTGACAGAGATCACAAGTAGGCAGAGAGGCAGGCAGAGAGAGAGAGGAGGAAGCAGGCTCCCTGCAGAGCAGAGAGCCCGATGCAGGGCTTGATCACAGCACCCTGAGATCATGACCTGAACCGAAGGCAGAGGCTTAACCCACTGAGCTACCCAGGCACCCCTTTTTGCAGTTTTTTTTTTTAATTTTTTTTAAAGATTTTATTTATTTATTTGTTAGAGAGAGAGAGTGAGCACAGGCAGACAGAGTGGCAGGTAGAGGCAGAGGGAGAAGCAGGCTCCCTGCTGAGCAAGGAGCCCAATGTGGGACTCGATCCCAGGACGCTGGGATCATGACCTGAGCCGAAGGCAGCCGCTTAGCCAACTGAGCCACCCAGGCGTCCCCCTTTTTGCAGTTTTTATAAATAAAACATAATTGCTCATGGTGAACTGGATCTATCCTTTAAGACTGACTAAATTTCTGTACGTAGCTTGACCAAAAAGAGAAAATAGACTTCCTGGAAGGGGAGTTCCTCCCGGAAACAGTCACAATCATAAAAGGAGATTAACGGTCGCTGACGAAGCCCTTCCCGTGATGCGTCAGACATACTGTCTGCGAGTCACAGACTCGCAGACATGACAGGAGTTCACTGGAAGTGAGACGTTTCCTTTTTCTCTCAACATGGTTTCATACCTGTTAACACTGGGTTATCAGGCAAAAGCGTATTTATTCCTTTTCTAGGTTGTCCCGCTCCCTTCCCCTGTGTTATAATAGTATGTGGTCCACATGAATTAAGCCGAGGCACTAATCATGTATGAGAACCTGAGTTCTAAAATGTCCCAGGGGGTCGCCTGGGTGGCTCAGTTGTTAAATATCTGCCTTCGGCTCAGGTCGTGATCCCAGGGTCCTGGGATCGAGCCCCTGTACAGGGCTCTCTGCTCAGTGGGAAGCCTGCTTCTCCCTCTCCCACTCCTCCTGCGTATGTTCCCTCTCTCACTGTGTCTCTCTCTGTCAAATAAATAAATAAAATCTTAATAATAAGATAAAGTGTCGCAGGGCCAGTGACTACCAAAATCAATTTCTAGCAGGCCGTTGCAGTTTGAAAACGTTCATGTGTCTCTATTGTGTGTCTCTAGGTTCATTTTGGCTGGTGGAAGGAAAAAGGATAATAATTTAGGGGGCATTTGTGGCTTCCCGGTGAGTCACCAGTCTGTGCTTGAATTTGTTATGTAAATATGTCCATCCATATACGGTTTCCTGCATGTCTCCACCATCTAGTGTAGGCATCCAGGCAAGATATGGTTCCCATGGAGACAGGTAGGGCCATGACCATACGGCCCCAGTGGCCACCCAGCGGCGTACTTGCTTTCTCATGGACTGACCTCAGGTTTGAATTGTGCCTCTTTATTTCAGCACTGCTCCCTGCCCCCAAAACTAAGTGGACCGAATTCACGACCCAGCCCTAACCTTCCTAGTGGGTTCTCTAACCAGTGGGCCTGTGTCCTGAAGTCATGTGAGTTAGGTTGTGTTAAGATAACGAATGACGGAAATGGAATTCGCAGATAGGATCTGAGGTTTGAGGTAAAAGAAGCACTGGGAGGACAGCTGGTGGCTAACACATAGGCTGGGGAAACCCCACACATGCAGACCTGCCCTGGGAATCCTGGTACCGTCCAGCCTGTTCCCTCACCAGTAAAACGCAGTTAATGATAGTACGACCTATCTAGCTAAGACTATTGAGTCACGTCGTGTGAAATGCTGAGATGGGGACCCACGGGGATGGGGGCACTCAGCTGTTCTTGTCATCATCACTGCTGCAGTGACATTTGTTCACATCTGTAATGTCGATGGTCACTTTACTGGGAAGGCTGATTACAGATTCTCTGTGTCTTAGCTTGTGATACAAATTGTTTTCATGTGCGTCTACTTGCTCCCCAAGTATTTATGGAGTTCCTGCTCTGTGCTGGGCACTGTGCCCGCGTCCATCATATCTGTTTTCAGTAGGAGATGCTCTGTGGGGCTGATCTCCGCACACCAGCCTGGAGCCTGGCTGGTACTTAAGGTGCCCCACGCCCCTCTGATGATGTGGCGATGGGGTCAGGCGGGCCTCAGAGCTCGTGGGCTCTTCCAGACTGGGGGTGAATGGTCCAGAAATGGTTTGCATGTGTGCTCTGCCGCTGATACCAAGCACAGTTAGCCAAAGTGGAAGTGAATTCTGTGACTCTCAGACCCCCTTCCGTCAAAAGAAAGATGGCTGGATTTTGTGTACATGTTACTATTGTTAGTTGTTCATACACACCCTTGTGATTTTGGTTTGTTACTGAATTGCCCCCACCCCCAAATTGGAGAAGTGAGGCTGTGGGGGCTGGAGTGACTCCTTGAGCCTCCAGGCCTCATCTGGGACTCGATTTGCTCCATGGAAATCTAGCGGCTCCAAATTAGGTAGCGCGGCATCAGGCCCTGCTGACATTGCTAGGGATAGGAGCCTCCCTGCTTACGGATTAGAGAGGTCATGCACTTTCTTAGTGTGGGCAGCTCAGAGTGTGATAAAAAGGGCATGTGTGGGGCACCTGGGTGGCTCAGTGGGTTAAGCCTCTGCCTTTGGCTCAGGTCATGGTCTCAGGGTCCTGGGATCGAGCCCTGAGTCGGGCTCCCTGCTCAGCAGGGAGCCTGCTTCCCCCTCTCTCTCTGCCTGCCTCTCTGCCTACTTGTGATCTCTCTCTGTCAAATAAATAAATAAAATCATTAAAAAAAATAAAAAAGGCATTTGTGGGGGCGTCCTTGCTTGGGGATTGTCCCCTGCCTTAAATATCCTCTCAGGGGCGTCTGGGTGGCTCAGTCAGTTAGGCGGTTGCCTTTGGCTCAGGTCATGATCCTGGAGTCACGGGATCGAGTCCCACATCGGGCCTTGCCACTCTCATGCTCTCTCTCTATAAATAAATAAAATCTTTAAAAATAAAATAAGTATCCTCTTGGAACTGATGGCTTCCAAATTTACATCTCCGATCTCTCCCCTGGTCTTCAGATACTCACATTTACTCGCTGACTGGATAGGTAAATAAACTATAATTACACTTAGAGATCTAATTTTTATGTATCTAAGAGACAGCTTAAAATTAACTTGACCCAGTAATCAAGATATATATATGTGTGTGTATAGTGGCAAAGGGTCGAGGTATAGATTAATGGAAGAGGAGAAGTCCCAGAAACACATGTATATTTACGTGTCCAATTGATTTTTGGTAAAGACGCTAAGGTCATTCTATGGGGGAAAAGATACTCATTTCAGTAATGGCAGTCCAACAACTGGGTGTCTGTGTGGAAAAAAGAAAATTAATCTCAACCTTTACCTGGTACCATATGAAAAAAATGAACTCAAAACGGATCATAGCCTAAATATGAGAACTAAACTATTAAACTTCTGGAAGAAAATGTTAGTGAAAATCTTTGTGACATTGGAGTAGGGAATGATTTCTTAAACAAGACACAAAGAGCATGAATTATAAAAGAAAAAAAAATGATTTTTATTTAACTTATAAAAATGTTTATTTAAATTCAATTAACATATAGTGTATTATATTTCAGAGGTAGAAATCAGTTGCATGTAACACCCAGAGCTCATTCCATCAAGTGTTCTCCTTAATGCCTATCCCCTAGTTACCCCATCCCCCTCTCCCTTGCTCCCCTCCAGCAACCCTCAGTTTGTTTTCTAGAGTTAAGGCTCTCTTACGGTTTTTCTCCCTCTCTGATTTTGTCCTTTTTTTTATCTGCCCTTCCCCTGTGTTCATCTGTTTTGTTTCTTAAATTCCACATTGAGTGAAATCACATGGCATTTGTCTTTCTCCGACTAATTTATTTCGCTTATCATAATACCCTCTAGCTCCGACCACGTTGTTGCAAATGGCAAGATTTCATTCTTTTTGATGGCTGAGTAATATCCCATCATATATATACTTTTAAAACCTTTTCTAAAAAAGAGTTAAGAAAACAAAATGTCAAGCCACAGACTGGGAGAAAATATTTGCAAAACATATATCTGGCAAAGAGGTTGTAGCCAGAATACATAAAAAGCCTTCCAACTCAGTATTAAGAAGACAACCCAGTTTAACAACAACAACAGAAAGATGAATGCCAGGAAGTATGTGAGAAGATGCTCAGTATTACGAGTCTTCAGGGAAATGCAAGGTAATGGGATACCACGGCATCCATTTGTAGGGCAGACTTAGCTGCTGGTAATACCCTGTGTTGACAAGGATGCCGAGGAACTAGAACTCCCATGTATTGCTGGTGGGAATGCAGAATGATGCCGCCGCTTCTGAAAACAGTCTGGTAATATCTTATGAAATTAAATACACGCTCACCATGTGACCCAGCAGTGCGGCTCCTAGGGCTTGACCCAAGATAAACCAAAACATGCGTCCATGCCAAGACTCGTATGCAGATGTTCATAGCACTTTTATTCCTAATCTTCAACAAATGGCTGGGCTGCTCCCCAGCAGTATCAAGGAGCAGAAGATGAGCACCTGCAGATGAGCACCTGCAGGAACATGGGTGCATCTCAGAAAATCCACTGTTTTCACCTGCCCGGAAGCCCTACCTGATGGTGCCCCACCCCCACCCCCGCCTGGCAGACCTACGTGCACCCGCACCCACGCACACACACGTGGGGGTTGGGCCTCAGGCACGGCAAGCGTACCCTCCCCGCCTCAGCTCCTTCAGGCTTCTCCTTGCCCTGCCTGGACCACTCCTCTCCTGTGCTATTCCTGCTCTCACTTCCTTCAGGACTCTGCTCGCTCGTCAGCTCATGAGAGAGGCCTTCCTTAACCGTCTTTGCAGAAAGCCAAACATTTTGCACACACTGCCCCTTCTGTGACCCCCGTGCCCAACATAGAATGTATTTATTTGCATATTTATTTATTTGTATATTACCTGCCTGATATAGAATATATTTATTTGCATATTTGTTTCATATCTGCTTCCTCCTGCCAGAAGGTAAGCCTGCTTTGTCCATCGCTACATTTCTTGCTCTCTGGAATACTGTTACATAGTAGGTGCCCAGTAGATCATTGTTGGGTAACTGATGCCAGGGCACAAAAATACGAACGCAGGAAGCAGGCTAGGAGGAGACCGCCCATATCCTGAGCTCCGTCAAGATACATATGCCTGCATTCTGTGTTGGCGGCTTTTCCCTAGCCTTCTCATTCATCCGTGTGCTGAACGGGCTCGGACTCTGTGTAGCTTTGAAAAACCAAACTAATGAAATACACACCGGAAATGAGTGCCGGCACATTTAATCCCCCATTTAATCTGTTCAAATGGGAAATTCTCGACACTTTTGCAAAGGTATTAAAAGAGGGCTTTTTACTTAGGAAACTTCCCACCAATGCATGCTAGGCTGATTGTGCGTCTTCCTCTGCACACCTGTCCCCCCTTTGTGAAAACAAAAATATACGGCAAAACGAGAAAGTAAATATAATAATGTTTATGAAATGTTGGACTTAAATGCTATTGAAACTGTGGCCATAGAACCAATACTGTTTTCTGACTTCGCTCTGTTCTGTTACTGAATATGTGTTTGTTTTAAAGCCGAATCGGACGGTTTTAGACATAGCACAAAATACTGCCTTTGGATGGCATCGCCATGAATCATATAGGGACTTCCTTCTGGAAGTTACCGCTCGTTAGCGTGGACCCACGCACGTCCTCTGCAGGAAACCGCAAAGTAGTTTTTCTTCCCTGCTTGGTCAGGGAAGTCTGGTCGGTCTGGCGGGTTCTGCGGGAAGCCTGAAGGCATATACTGGTGCTTGGGATTCTTTGCTGGTTTGGGAGCATGCTGGCTTTTTGGTTTTCTCAGATGATCTGAGTTCCGGTCCCCTGCCATTCCCACAGGCCCACCGATACATCTAATACGAATTGCTGTACCGTTTTAGTCAACAGAAACGTGCTTTGGGGAATCAGAACAGTCGGTAAATTAGGAAATCAGTCATCTGACTAGTAGGTCATTTGGAGAATTGACCCAGACCCAGTGACATGTATCACTTCTGTTTTCTGCATCCACTGGACAGTCTTGTGATTTTCCCATTTTGCCCTCGTGTTGTGTCCCCCGATAGGTTTTTCTGATGTTAAACCATCCTTGCATTTCTAGGATCAACACAACTTGATTATAATGCATTATACATAAGACGTGTAGTTGAACTCAGTTAGCTAGCATTTCATTTAGGATTTTCACTTCTCTGTTTATAAGTGAAGAAGGCCTGTTATTTTGTTTTCTTACTTACCTAACTCAGGATTGAGATTAATTGTACTAGAACCATGAAATAAGTCAAGCAGCTTCTGCTCTTTTTTCTCATTTGTGGAACATAATGGAATGTTTTCCAAGTTACAAATCACTGCTGTTTAGAACCCCCGTTGTGTTTGGTTTACTTAAGCCACCAAAATATTTTTTTAAAACTTTATCCTTAATTAACCTTTCAAATTAAAAAGATACTTTTCTAGTTTCACTGTTTTTCTTTTCTCCAGTGAGTGACCTAAATTAACTGTCCAGTTAATTTTTAATGAATATTTATTCACTCATTCATTGGACATTCATTACGATTTACTGGGCATTTGCTCTGCACGGGGCACTGGAGGAGAAATCAATGGCAAGAGTTCCTCCTCATTTTTTCTGGAAGGGAAGCAGAGCTCGTTTACCTAAGGCAGCATGTCTCATTCTATGAACAGGGGGTGCAGGAGGGGGTGTTGGACCGCTGGGGACCTTCAGGTATTTGTCTGTCACCAAATAGTAATTTTGCATGTTTTTTGAGCTGCAGAGGATTCATGTTCCCAAATTTTCTGGTTTCAGTTAGAAATGTACATAGTTATTCATTCAGCATATATTTACAGAGTACCTAGTATATGCAGGCAGTGTGTGTGGCACAGAAACTGAAGTCATTTCCAGTAGTTTGCATCAAAGGTCATTGTTATTTTGGAATTGTTATTTTGGTCACTGTTATTTTGGAAGATGCATATGGTCATCATTTACTCCCGATTCTGAATGTATTTAAAAAGTAGGCAGGAGCAACTCAGGAGCAGACCCCCGTGTCCCTCCTGCCCTGCTCTGTGTGTGTGTGGGGACACTTGTTAATAAGCACCATCCACGGCTCTGAGCAGAGGAGGGGGTGCGTTCCCACCTTTTCTTGGTGTTGGCAGCTCAGGTGTGTTCACCACGCTTTGTTTCTGAGAAAGGAATCAGGGCTGTGGGTTCTGAATTCTCAGCCTGGATCCTTTGCCAGAGAGCAAAGTCAAGGTGATCAGACATCTTCCCTCTGCAGTCCAACTCGTTACCTAGCTTTCCTTACTGGGTCCCATGGCTCTATGTACCATCTCCACAGTAATGACTCCCAAATGAAGAGCCTGGTTCAGATTTCTCCCTTCAAGTCCACACGGCCTTTTAGATCTACTGGATGGTCCAGTCGGCCTCTCATACTTGCCACTTCCGAACCCAGTGCCCGATCCACCCTCCACTGCTCGGCACCTGGCTTCTTCCTTCTGCAAATGGCTTGTCCCCTTTCTCCCAGTTGTGCAGGCCAGAGATCTTGGACTCATCCTTGACTCTCTCCTTCCTTTCTCTCTTCCTTTCTCTCCTCCCTTCTCTCTCTCTCTTTCAGGAACTCAATCTAGAAATATGTAGAATGCAGCTGCCTCCCCAGCTTCTGGCACTCCCAGGCCAGCCCACGCAGCCTTGCCTCTCACCTGCATGGTTGTAGGGCTTCCTAGTCGATTCTCTGCGACCACTGACACCACCGCTGCCCCCCTAGGTGTTTTCATACAGGAGCCAAGTGAATCTTTTTTAAAAAAGATGATATCATCCCTCTGCTTAGAATGCCTCAACATTGCTTCTTATTTCATTCAGTATAAAATCCAGATCTTCAAAGCTCTAAATGTGCCCCACCCCACCCCCAACCCACATTCCCATAGCCGTCCTTGTCCCCTACACACATTCACAAT
This sequence comes from Taxidea taxus jeffersonii, assembly GCA_003697995.1. Classification (NCBI taxonomy): domain Eukaryota; kingdom Metazoa; phylum Chordata; class Mammalia; order Carnivora; family Mustelidae; genus Taxidea; species Taxidea taxus. The sequence goes on along the minus strand of ML107095.1, from coordinate 2,440 downwards.
GTACACGGCCCCCTTGTTCTTCCCCATACCCACTCGGGGCCTTTGGCCTTGCTGTTGCCACTGCCTGGAACATTCCTCTCTCTGATACCTTCATGGCACGCTCTCCAGCTTCCTGGCGCTCTCTGAACAAATATCTTACCCACGGGGCCCTGCCAGACCAGTCTGTACACAGTTGACAGAGACCCCCTCCCTTGACCCTCTCTATGCCTTTACTGTGCTTTATTTTGTTTTCACTGTATTGTCACCTTATGAATTTACCCACTCCGTAGGTAATTCTACTCCATAAATCTGGTGTGTATTTGTTCTAATATAAAAACGATATTTTAACCTATCCACTTATCCAGGCTTTTTGCCTCAGGGAATAACCCTGTATGCACGGCTGAGTATGCACCCTGTTACCCTGTGTCTCCATGAGTCTCCGGGGACACGAGCTTCTGCATGGCCTTCGAGCTCTCGGGAGAAGCAGGGGCCTAGAGAAAGGAGCTTGTCCCTAAGGAAACGTCCAGAAGCAAATGGAACATTAACATTAGGAAGGGTAATTGAAGGTCTCAACGACTTTAACTTTTTCCTTGTCCCTAAAGAGTCAAGGTTTCTCTTGTAGAAACCAGCCGAGCCTGTGAACAGGTCATCTCATCTGAAGTACGTTAGGAGCTCAGGTCCTACTGTGAACATTTCTGTGAGATCGGGAAGCAAGGGCAAAGCTCAGGAGTGAGGGAATAGGAACGGAGGGGCATTGCCACGCATTTCCCTCCGTGCCCAGTGTGGTTAAGTGGACGGATGTTCTGGATAGCTCAGCTGCAGCTCCCACCAAGGATGCGTTTTAGTGTACGCTGCACCAGGAAAGGAAAGGGAAGTGAAAGTAGACCGGTAGGTGACTGTCACAGTTACGATGGAGACCGCCCTTGGGTCTCAGTCCCTCTGAAAGGGCCGGGGTCCGGCACCACGCAGCCTTCTTTCCCTGGAGCCTCCCCCACTGGCCTCTGGCTGTGCCGCTGCTCCAAGCAGGCCACCCGTCCCAGCAGCTCTGTGATGAGACGTTCACTGGCTGTTGGTTTCCTCATTTGGGAAGTTACTTGTCGTGGGTACCAGGCATGCCTCTTACCAGCTGCGGTCCTTGCATGGTCTCGTCCACAAATGGGGTCGCAAGGTCCCCACCTTGCAGGATCACAATGCAGCAGTTCCCTTGGGCGCTGATGTCAGAAAAATCAGCGGATGCTGCTCCTCCTACTCCTTCGTATGAGTCACGGGAAAGTGCCGTTTTCACAGGTCTAAAACGGCGGATTGTCAGTTCTCCCCGAGGCTTCCGCTCCGATGCGTCTACAGGGGACGGTGTGTAGGCAGATGGCCACTGTCCCTCGTCAAACGGATGCCAAAGTGAGCTCCTTCTCCTGCCGTGTGACCGTGTGACCGAAGAAAAGGCTGCCTGTCCCCAGGGATGAGAGCTGGGAGCCTGCTGAGCGGCCGCCAGGTGATTTAACTGAGGTCCTTCTGTAGGTTTCACTATTGGCACCTGGTTAATGGGATGGGGATTTAGGGACGCAGCACTGACATTGTCTTTTCCTGCTCCGTGCGGCACAGTCTGGAGCGCCCTGACAGCTGGCAGGGCTCCCCGGATGTGGGTTTTAAGGGGTTCACGGTCCTATTTCTATGCCCTTCGAGAACACTGGTTTGATTCTGCTGCTTTTCCTTCAAGTTTAGTGTGAAACCCGTTCCCACTATCCCAAACGGTCGTTTCTTTTTAAGTGGTGGGATGATGCCCCATTCTAACCCGGTTTTTCTTCTTTTTTCCTCTTTCCTTTTGCGAAGAGTGTTGCGGGGCAGGGGTGGAGGGTTGTGTACGTGACTTCTGAGGCCATGGAAACGTGATCCTTCTGCCCTTGTGTGTCTGACCGGCACCTTTGAAACAGCCACATCCACCGGCCCTGTGTCCCGCCAAGTACGTGGCGCCCCACTTAGGTGGCCCTGCCCCCCCACGTGTATGTGGCTCGAGGGCCAGCCTTCTAGAGCGATGGTGGCAGCCCCAGCCTGCTCTTGGACACTTTGCTTCCCTTGGGCATTTTCTCCATCACTCCCTCTTCCTCCCACACGGTACAAACCCACCTAGAGTAGGTTACACTTAATGGGGTGAGAAAAACCCACACCGTAAGAGAAAAGTTGCAGGTGAGGTCAAGCCGCTTCCTCCCGGGAGGGAGAACGGTTTTCTCTTCTCTGGCTCCCACACCAGAAATTCATACAAAAGAGCTCTTTTTATGTTTGATGTATTGCTTTTAAAAAACAAGTCCTTCGTGTTTTTTCATTTTTGGTTCATACCTCTTGGCCGACCCAGCAGGAGTCTGGCAGCTGGCCGTGCTGCTTCTCGCAAATGCTGGAAGCTGCCTCATGGGGAGTCAGCGGCTGCTGGGAAGCCTGGATGCGGGGCTGGGCCCGGGCTGGGGGGCGG
>RCUC01151625.1:0-52892 GCA_003697995.1 Taxidea taxus jeffersonii | reverse complement strand
CCATGAATCAGAAGTGTTCTTAATGGCATCTAGAGTGGTGAATCCTTGCCAGAGGTTTTTAATTTACTTTGCCCAGATCCATCAGAGCAATCACTATCTATGACAACTAGGAAATCTATGAAATCTATGAGAACTATGAAATTGATGGCCTTAGTAAGTGTATTTCTTAAATAATAAAACTTGAAAGTCACAATTACTCCCTGATCCATGAGCTTCAGAACGGATGTTGTGTTAGCAGGCACACACAAAAAAGACATTAATCATGCTGTACATCTCCATCAGAGCTCTTGGGTGGTCAGGTGCATTATCAATGAGCAGTGATATTTTGAAAGGAATCTTTTTCCAAGCAGTAGTTCTCAACAGTGGACTATAAATAGGTGTGCTGTCATCGAGGCTTTGTTGCCCCTTTATAGAACACAGGCAGAATAGATTTAGCATAATTCTTAAAGGCCCTTGGATTTTCCGAGTGGTAAATGAGCACTGGCTTCCACTTAAAGTCACCAGCTGTATTAGCCCCTAACAGGAGAGTCAGCCTATCCTTTGAAGTTTTGAAGCCAGGCATTGACTTCACCTCTCTAGCTACAAAAGTCTTAAAAGGTATTTTCTTTCAATGGAAGTCTGTTTTGTCCACTTTTGGTATCTGTTGCTTAGTGTAGTCACCTCTATTAGTTAGCTTAGCTAGACCTTCTAAATAATTTGTGGCAGCTTCTACGTCAGTCCTTGCTGCTTCACCTTGCCCTTTTTTTTAAAAGATTTTATTTATTTACTTATTTATTTGTCAGAGAGAGAGAGAGTGAGCACACAAGCAGAGAAAGAGAGAGAAGCAGGCTCCCCGCTGAGCAAGGAGCCTGATGCGGGACTCGATCCAAGGACCTTGGGATCATGACCTGAGCCAAAGGCAGTGGCTCAACTGACTGTGCCACCCAGGAGTCCCACCTTGCACTTTTCTGTTAAGCAGAAGACTTCTTAAACCTCATGAACCAACCTCTACCAGTTTCAAACTTTTCTTCTGCAGCTTCTTCACCTTTCTCAACCTTCATATATGTTTTTTTTAAGATTTTATTTATTTATTTGACAGAAAGAGATACAATGAGAGAGGGAATACAAGTAGGGGGAGTGGGAGAGAGAAAAGCAGGCTTCCCGCTGAGGAGGGAGCCCGATTCGGGCTTGATCTCAGGACCTGGGATCTGACCCGAAGGCAGACACTTAACGACTGAGCCACCCAGATGCCCTGCAACCTTCATATATTGAAGAGAGTTAGGGCCCTGGTCTGAGTTAGGTATATAACTAGGTTTATAACTATATAAAAAGCATTTAGTATAGTGTGCCTGGCCCAAAATGATTGCTAAATAACTGTGGATTAAAACAAATGTTTAAATGAGCAATAAATGAATGGAAAAAATAAAGAAACATGGAAGTATATAAAATGTCATGGGCAAAAAGGATATGCTTTGCATTAATTTGGGAAATGTATTTAAAATAATACATCTAGTGTTGTGTAGAGTCTTCCACCAGCAAATGCAGGTAGCCCTTTTGCTGGCCAGTGGCCCCATGGAAGGGTTAATGGAAACTAAACCTTACTATCCTCTATGGGGAATTTTAAGTGAGAGTACCAGAGCTCTCCTCCTGTCAGCATAGAGAAATGGATATGTATGCACCTTCCCAGTGCTGAGCAACCTGTCCACAGCACAGGTAGAGCATCACTGTTCTGGGGACTTTGGAATTCCAGGGATAACAATTACTCAGTGACCATTACCAGACGGAAAAGAATTCCCAGCCAGTGGCACTCATCTGCTCTACCCTGCCATTGCATTTCTTTTTCACTGCTCTCCTCTTTTTTTGATCTTGGAGTCTCCCTCTAGCCCTGTGACATGTCTCCCCATCTGTTCATGCAGATGGTGCTATCCAGAGAAGTAAAAAATCTGGTGTCCCCAAATCCCTCCTGATTCAGTTGGTTCTCTTTAAAACAGCAGTGGAGAAAATAAATGAGGAAATGGAAGGCACGTTTTATTTTATTTATTTCTTTAAAAGATTTTATTTATTTATGAGAGATAGAGAGAGAGCACAAGCAGGGGGAAGAGTATTGGAGGAGGAAAAGGGAGACAATCTCCAGAAGACTCCATGCTGAGGACCTAGCCCAGCATGGGGCTCAATCCCACCACCCTGAGATCATGACCTGACCCAAAACCAAGAGTTGGACCCTTAACCAACTAAGCTACCCAGGTGCCCCAAAACCATATTTTAAAGCACAGAAAGGTAATGGCTCATGTAAGGAATACATTCATGTTTCCTGTCTGGTTTGCTGTGAATGCTATCTGCCTAGGTAAACCTTTACTCTGACATTCTCCTGAACAAAACTGTGTTTGCAATAGCTGACAGTGCCTGAAATATAGAATTAAACCTCCCCTTGCCCTCCAACCCCCACCAAATCTTACCAGGCAGCAACTTCACTAATAACCTATGGAAATTTGGATCATGTATATTTTACTATCTTTTCTATCCATGCCTATGAAAACTGAAAACTTGCAAGGACAAAATAGCTTTTTGAAATGAAGGGAGGTTGTCACTAAACAATAGTAATTGGATTTTGCAGAATTTAAAAATACTACAAAAGATGAAATTGAGCCAACCATCCCACTCATGAAGAAAACAGAAGCCTGAGCATCTATCAAAAAGAACAAAATCACAAATAAAGGAAAAGTAACCCTGGGATATAGTCTCTTCTTTGTCTAAGATGTCTGAGATCTTCATAATAAAATAAATAGTAAAACTAAAACCTATCTAATGACTCAGACTAAAGTCAGCCTCTTAGGCAATTTCAAAATCTTAAGCGTTCTCAAATTAGAAGGTCTGATAATCTATATTATTTGGAACTTGGCCTCTCAGAGTAAAACACTGTTTTTCTTATGCCTAGAATTTAGAAATGCATTTTCACTCCTGTGTTGATTTCCCCCTCTATTCTTTTAGTGTGCATACCCACCCAGCCCCTGGCCATGCATGTTGTGGACACAGACTTTCCTTCTTTCAGAGTAACTCCACCTTCCACAAATAAGGATCAGACCTATGGTTTGTGTCATTCCATATGGGTGATGACTGATTATTCCAGAGATTAAGTGACAAGGATCCATCAACTAACCCTTAGTGAGTAAGGTTAGTGAAGCAGCGAAATGTTCAATTTTGTCACATACTAAATGGGCTAATTAAGAGCCAGCTGGGAATGGGGGCCAATGTTTCTCATTAATACACCATAGACCCTTTTACAGGGGCAGAAGATTGACCCCTGTGTCCTTTATATCTAACTTCCCAAAGGAAAAATAAACCCATGATTCCAGCCAAATGGGCTAATATGATTTGCAAAAAATATTGTTCTGAACAAATATTAGTGGTTCTTTTCTCCACACAGTAGTCAACCTCACTCCTCCCACTTCCTGCCTTGATTTCTATGACAAAAACACAGAAAACATGCATGTGTGCACACAGGTGTACATTCATACACACACAGTTTGAAATATAGACATGATAGTTCAAATAGCATAAAGACATACTCTACGCTAAGCAAAGAATATGATATTTCATCCCTGCAATCAATGAGAAACTATATATCTTTTTAATCATAAAGATTTGACTATCATAAATAAAAAAGAACAATTCCTTTGAATCAGCCATAATGGATTTTTTAAGGTGTGTGTCTGAAAAGCACTAGCTCTCATTATAAAGTGTTTTCTCACTGACTAATTCTGCAGTAGAAGGCTAATATGGGTCACCTAAATTCCACCTTCATAGAATATTTTCTTCACCTTTACATCCCTGTATATCTTTTAAAATACCACATGCACAGCAAATAATAAGGAAACATAAGAAAACACCACACCAATGGGAATTACTACACAGCCAACTCATATTTGTATTTAAGTCACAACTTGGAAAGCTGAATTCATGAGAAATGCTGATTCTGTCTTTGTTTTCAGAAAACCTTCTTATCATCTGCTTATATAAATATCACCTCAAGTACCATCTCACTGCTAATGTAGTTGTTCCCACTAATAAAGAGAAATGTACACAGTATCTACTAGGTAAGACAATCAGATTTTTCCACCTTATTAAAACATAATAATCTTTGATAATTCTCCATGATATTGATTTGATTTTATGCTTCTCTTTTTCTCCTCTTAATCTACCTCAATATGAAAATTCATTGCTTAAAAACATTAGATGCCATTTTGCCCTGGTTACGTGCATTGAGACAGAATGATAAATCAATTTGCGATAAGCCCGGCGGAGAGCACAGATACCTTCCAACTGGTAAACAGAGTCAGGGAGTCACACTGATAAAGTAGGGAGTGCTGTTGAGAAATTGCTATTACTTATTCATTCATGCAGACATTTACTCAACAAGTAGATTTTCATTGACTCGTAGGAGACAGGCACTGTTCAAGATACTGGGATCCAGCAGGGGAAAAATGAACAGAGGCCTCTGGTCTCATGGAGCTTATTGTTTAGTGGAGCGAGGCCAGTAAGAATAATAAACAAATGAATAATGCATTTAGTTATAAAGTACATAAAATGCAGTAATGTGAAAGAGAGGAAACAAAAAGACTTAACTTTCTTCCTATGAGCACATGAATGTGTTCTATCCTTAAGACCATTGTGTTTTGTTCTTTCTAACTGGAACACTCATTCCTCAGATTTCTGCCTATTGATCTTCATAAATAACATCTTGGTTCAGATGTCACTCCTAAGTAGGATTCCAGCCCTCTCTTCCAGTCACTCTTCCTCAGATCATTCACGCTGTGTAATTTTCTTCACAGAATCCATCACAATTTGCAAGCCTCATGTTTACCATTAATTTTTTGTGTGTGTGGTGTTGGTGGTTTATATATGTTTTCTTTACTAAGTACAAGTCTCTGGAGTTAGGGATGATGCCTGGCTTATTCATTCCTGCACCCCCATTCCCCACAGCAGTTGATTGGGTGAATCAATGCATGAATGAACTAAAGGTTCAGAAACTGACTTGACTATAATGTCTATGTTTCATTAAACATAAATTAAAACACTAGCATTTTCTCATGCTTCCTTTCGGTACATTACACAGACATTCCTAATATTAGGTAGTCATAATGAATAACAGCATTCAGCTATCAGTCTAATGAAAATTCTGAGTATGTCTGTCCCTGCTCTGCTACATTCCAGTCCATGCCCTGCATCATTTCTCTGCATTAAGACTTGTTAAAACATAAAGCACATGTGCTTCAGAGTCAAACAGACTTGAATTCTCTTCCCAGCCTTGATATTTGAAGTTGAGTTACTTTGAACAAGTTATGAGATTGTCTAGGCCTCAGTTTCCTCCTCTACAAAAACGGAATAATATTAATATCTGCCAGATGGGATTATTTGGGGATCAGAAGATACAATATATGCACTGTATAGGATACACAGCATGTAATTACTTGATTTTGATGGCTACAGTTATCTGGGTAACTATAGCAATAAATGAAGCCACAACAATTATTTATTGGGCAGCTACTGTGGGCTGACTACTTTATGTAAGTTACATTATTTAATTTTGATCATATTCCTATAAGTTAAATGATATTGTTATTTTCAATTTAAAGTACTTAGGTAACTTTTTAAAAATGCACAAAACCTACAAAAAAACTCTAGAACCTGGCCCTTTCCCACTATCCTATCTTACTTCTCTTTATCTCACCATTACATATTTTTTCATCCCACTAACCTCTAAGTTCTGAGTCTCAATTTTTGGTTGCCTCATTCATCTTCATGTATCTCCAGCACCCAGCACAGTGTTGATACATAATAAAGGTTTAACACCATCATTTCCTCTTGCCAAATATTATCCAGTACTAATCATGCTATAAACAGCAAGATAGGTCAAAGTTAGACACATGTAGCAATCTTACAATGGCAAATAATCTATACAAAGAACTGAATTTGTGCTGAGCACTTTACTAAGTGCTTTACAAGTATTTGTTCACTCAATCTCCCCAGTAATCCCAAAAGGTGGGCACTATAAAGCCCTATAACACTGATAAGGGAACTGAGCCTCAGAAAGATGGAGCAAGGAGAAGAAGTCCTTGAAACAAGACGGATCCCAAACCCATGCTCTAAATACTCAGCAATACTGCTTTTCCAGTGGCTTTGTGTTCTGTGGCCTCACTATACAGTGATGTAAAAAAGCACAGATGCCTCCTGCTACTCTGATGCCAGAAGCAGCTCTCGTCTTTATCCTGATCCTTTTAGTAGTTTCCCTTAGTTGTCAGAGTTAAAACTGCTAAAATAAAAGTCCTAATTATTTCCTCTATTACAGTTAGTGAGAACAATTCAACATGGAATTAATATCTTCCTCTAAGGATTTATGGCCAGTTAGCATTTTGTTGCCTTTCATTCTGTCCATATGAGTACAGATAATGAGCTGCTTCTGAGAAATGAAATAGCTTGAGCATTGTATAATGTGGTAACTGTGATTTGAGTCATCAAGCTATTATACTGGCTTGGTTTCCAAAAGGAAGATTTGCTTTATTTGTGATCTCCAGAATAAAAAGGTAGGGATGGGTTAGGAATCCTCTCTTACTAACCATTTAGCAAATCAAGGCATTAAAACTTACTAAAAGTCCTTCAGCAAAAAAATTTTGGAGGTGATATCCTTAGATTAGAGAGCTTTTTAGCTCCTTTATTTTTTTCTCTCCATGAAAAATAAGGCTGAAAAATACCTCAGTGAAATAAACCCTTCTTTTTTTATTATGCCACAAAACAAATACAGATTTTCTTCAGTGTATTCTGGGATCTTCCCAAAGAGCCTTGTAGACAAAGGTAGTTCTAGTTCTAGTTATCTGAGAGTCAGAGGTACAACTAATAGCTCAGTACGTTGTTTTCCCTTCCAGGATGAGTATGAATGGTAGAGTTAGCATCAAGGATCTCAGTGAAAGAATGCCTGTGAATCCTTGACATGGAAGTGTACAGGTTACCAAGGTAATCATTTCCCAGACCATAAAGAATTTAGCTTCCTCAATCCAGCAGAAAAGCTGGACAGAGTAAGTCTAGGGTGGCTTTCGGTCTCTGGAACCACAGAAGCCAGGTGGCCTCCTCACTTCCTGTAAGGTATTTCATCTTTGGCTAACTGACAGTCTAATCTTACAGTGGTTGCTTTTTTCCTAGTCTGTAACCAAATTCCACAATATGGCTATGTAATTCTGAAAAAAGAAGAGAATTTCAAAATCCCTATACCCCAAATTATAAGCTGTAGTGTATATTGCTTTTCCTTAAGCTTGGGGGTTCAAAAACATGAAACAAAAATAACTTTCTGCATCTAAATTGTAAAGTAGAAAATCCTTCAAGGATAAAGGATGAAAGTAGAGGTGATGATATTAATTTAAACCCAAAGAATACACTCCATGTGCTGCATGTATAGAAATGTCTATAAGCTAGCCAAAAACAGTGCATAAATCTGCATTAGGGAGCTTGTTTAAGACTGAGAAAGCCATACTCATTTATTTATGAACAGTGATCATGACAGTTTCTCATGACAGTTTCTCTAGGGGGAGAGAAATGACTATTAGAGGTTCCTTTTAGGAGCCTTGGAAACTCGGGCTCCCCTTTCTTCTTCCATCAAGATTTGTTTTCCCTAAGGGTCTTTTGCATCCATCTACCTGGACAGATATCGCATTTTCTCAGACTCTGGGAAAGTGACTGAGATCATGGGCTTTGAGTTCAATTCTGAGCCCCAAACCCAAACTTGCTGACTACGTCAGTATTCTCATGCATGAAATAGAAGTAACAGGGGTTACTTAATGCAGATAATTCAGGGTGTGACATATAGAAAGAAATCAATACAGGTTACTTCTCCTACTGCTAACACTACTACAACCCTCTCAACTAAACTGTTCATTTATATTTGCTTTGAAAAAGTCATTGTCTAATTAAAACTCTGCCATGAATTAACTCCTTACAAAGACTATCTAATCTAAGTGCATTTTGCCTATTTGCCAAGCAAGTTGCCATCAAAACTGATTTCATGAAATCCTGTTAAAAATTTACTCCAAATGTAATTGGAAAAAACTTAAATGCTGAGGACAGCCTGCACAGTTTGAAGGTTAGGTTTATGGAAGTCCCTTCTGTTTTCTTTAGTTTTAACATAAGACAAACAGAAGAAAAAAATATTGTTGAGGTATATATGTCTGAATATATACACACATACATATATATACACATATATATACCTCTGAACTGATATATAGGCATATTTATGCCTATAGATGGAGTAATACACCTATATACAAACATATATGCAACACCTACAATTTTAATTTTCCACTAGGAAATATTTTGCTTAAAATAAAATAAAATAGAATATTTATTTTAAATTAATTAAATAAGTGAAGATCTGGCTTCTTTCTATGATGACAATATTCCTGTGACCTAGAGAGCTCACTCCCAATGAAGTCAGGAATGTGCAAGTGTCATCTCCAGAGGTGCTATGAGTAGCAATGCTGTATATAGCTATGCTCATGAGCCTGTGAATAATGGGTCTTTAGGGAGCTTTAATGCTTCTTTTCTTTTCAGACAAGGCCCACTTCATGGCACCACAGTACTCATTTTTGAGGCCTACAATATGAGACCCATGTCTTTACAGGGGATAGAGATGGTGTCTTCCCTGCTTTGAAATGCCTGGAGTCTCTGACCATTCATCTTTTCCCCAGCAGCCCTTTGACATCTTTGGTTTTAGTTCTGCCAACATCCAGCTATCATTTGACTGAAATCAATGAACATGATGACAACCAGGGACCCATCTAACTGGCACTGAAAAAGATTTACTGACTACTGGAACATTATGAGTCAGTAATGGTTAAGAAATGTTTAAATGTTTTTCATCTAGGGGCACGTTGGTGGCTCAGTCAGTTGAATGTCCAACTCTTGGTTTTGGCTTAGGTCATGATTTCAGAATCCTGGGATCAAGCCCCTCAATGGGGTCCAGGCTCAGCAGGGAGTCTGCTTGAAGAGTCTCCCCCTCTCCGTCTGCCCCTCCCCCTCCTCTCTTTCTCCCCTTCTCTTAAATAAGGAAATAAATATTGAAAACATATGTTTCTCGGAGCACCTGGGTGGTTCAGTGGGTTAAGCCTCTGCCTTCGGCTCAGGTCATGATCCCAGGGTCCTGGAATTGAGCCCTGCATCAATTGGGCTTCGGCTCCATGGGGAGCCTGCTTCCTCTTCTATCTCTGTCTGCCTCTCTGCCTGCTTGTGATCTCTGTCTGTCAAATAAATAAATAAAATCTTAAAAAAAATGAAAACATATGTTTTTCATCTGAAAGCCCAGCAAAATGTGGCAACAGAAAGAGCCGTGGATTATTTCCTAGGGCTGCTAATACACACTGCCTCCATTTCTCAAGTCCAAAGAATGGAATGATCTGACTCTACTTTTTAGATTTGGATTTCACTTACTTGCTAATGTCAGTCAGACAATGATGACTCTAGATAACCAGATGACTCCAGCAGCAGCAGCAAGCCTAGATTAGCAGTTGTGGGTTTGGGGTTCTACTCTGTGCTTTACCATTAATGATGGGATGTTAGACAGAATCCCTTTCTTCTCCAAGTCTCCCTCTTCTCATCCATTAAAAAAGGAGGTCAACTTGGAGATGTTAGAAATTATTGCTAAATATTTTTAATCTAAATAATTTCTCTAATAGGGGAAAATAATGAGCAAGAAATTTTTTTAAAGATTTTATTATGATTTATAAGATTTTTTTTTTAAGATTTTATTTATTTATTTGACAGACAGAGATCACACAAGTAGGCAGAGAGGCAGGCAGAGAGGAGAGGGGAGAAGCAGGCTCCCTGCCGAGCAGAGAGCCCGATGCGGGACTCGATCCCAGGACCCTGGGATCATGGTCCGAGCCGAAGGCAGCGGCTTAACCCACTGAGCCACCTAGGCATCCCTTATAAGATATTTATTATTAAAGAAAGAGAGCAGGAGTCGGGGGGTGAGGGGCAAGAGAGAAGCGGACTCCCTGCTGAGCAGGGAGCTTGATGGGGAACTCGATCCCGGGACTCTGGGATCATGACCTGAGCCAAAGGCCGATGCTTAACCAACTGAGCCAGCCAGGCACCACAAGAAATTTATTTAAAAATTATTTATATCTCTCTGGAGATGATAATTCTATAGAATAGTATCATTGTCTGCATTTTTTTCCCAAGAAGAGGAGGTAGATGAAGATGCCTTTTCCTTCTCAGAAGCCTGAGAAAATCTAGAAAATCTAGACATGACAACTGATATTCTTTTTTTAAAAAAAAAGACTATTTATTTATTTGACAGAAAGACATAGCGAGAGAGGGAACACAAACGGGGGGGTAGGAGAGGGAGAAGCAGGCTTCCCGCAGAGCAGGGAACCCAATGTTTTTCTTGATCCCAGTACCCTAGAATCATGACCTGAACAGAAGGCAGATGCTTAATGACTGAGCCACCCAGGCACCCCAGATATTCTTAATAAAATTTGTGTTTTTCTACTTGACAAAAACACAATCACCATCCCTATGAAAATGCATTAAATCAATTAATAAATCTGAGTAAAAATTGATACTTTATTATTTGATAGACTACATTTCAGTAAGGGATGGCCACTTGATTATTAGCTTGTTTAATATCCTGTGTTAAAACTTTAGGAACAGAAGAAGAAGGCAAAATTAATAAAACCTTTCCTGTCTAAATTCATTACAAGCTAACATTATCCTTTGCCATTTTCCCAATGACAGAACATACATAGCAGGAGGTAGTTGAATTGCCTTCTGCTTCCTGCTGAATTTTTCTTTAAGAATGTGAACCTTTAATCAGAAGTGACATGTTTCTGATCTAATGTTACATATGGGAGGTGTACGGGCATATGAAGTCAAGGCCTCCCCCTCACATCAAAAGACAAACAGCTATTTTTAGATGGGTCAGCTATTACTGAAAGACTAAGCCATTCTTTCCATTTTTTCCTAATAAAACCAGCATTGGTACATCTTCAGAGCCATTTATTTAACCAATGAGACTACAAATTATAACATTATAAGATTACAAATTGTTCAACAAATAGCTTTTCCTGTCACTAAAATATTGAGTAAATTTTAAATGGTAGCCCTGTATTTTATAGCAACAACCACATATTTCTCACCTTATATCAAAACCATAAACCACATCCTATATTAGATAAAGAAATTTATCCCAAATATGTTCCATAATTGCTAAAGAAGGGGAGGAGGGTTTTCTTGACATGCAAACATGTTTACGATATATGCATTGTATATATATATATGTGTGTGTGTGTGTATATATATACATATATATATGCATTATAAAAAATTCAAATCACAAAATGGTATGTATAATGTAAATCTGCTTTGATAAAAAACTTCCTATATACTTTTTTACTAGAAAAGTTTCTGGAAGACTATAAAGCAAGGTATAGGTAGTGTTTCTCTCTGGGTGGTACAATTAAGGGTAATTTTATTTTCATAACAGCATTTTCTAAGTTTTTAATAATAAATGTACATCACCTCTTGATAGGAAAAGTATTTTGTCTTAATTATGTTTGTGGAAGAGTTTTTAATATGTGATAAAATGCTTATGATATAAATAATATGCAGCCCAATTTGGATTCAGAGTCTAAATGTTAACAAAATGCACATTGTTATATTAAAAAAAGATGTTATCATTTGATAACTCAGGTTTTCTTGTGTACCAAAATGTAATAATTTTTTGTTTTCTTAATCAGACTTTTTCAAAGAGATAAATGCAATTGCTAAATAACTGAAATATCATGTTAAGTACTGCTGTATGCATAATGAGATTGAAGTGTATATGCTTAAAAATTATGTGCCATACATTAGCAAAATCATAGGATTATGAGATTTGGGGAGCTAGGAAAAAATTTAGAAATCCCTTAAATGAGTAATTATAAGAATCATTAATTGTAAGGCAAGGCCTCCTAATTTTATGCCTACTGTCACTAATGTATTTACTTTTGAAATCTAACAAATATCTTTTATTTCAGGTAAATAACTGTCTAAATTTTATCTGTATAAAATTCTTTATAATGTCAATATCAGATTAAACCTGATTTTTAACCTGTGAGGGCTTTAACTAGATTCATTAACAAAAATCTTACATTTTCTATACCATTTTCCCTTGAAGTGTTCTGAAAATGATTTGATTGGGCCAATCTTATTTGCGAGTATTATATAGTTCATCTGTTAGAAATATTTCCTTTGTAAATTGCTAGGAATTCTCCCACCTCGTCAACTGGAAAGTCTTTCGTCACCAATTATCCAGCTGGGTTACTCTGAGAAAATATTCTTCTTCTTTCAGCTCTCTCTCCTGACAGAAATCTCTAAATAGCATTGTTAAAGACAAGAGGTATTTGATTTTACGATCAAATTGGTGTAATTGAGCTATCAACCAGTCAAGAGTGAAGGTGAGAATCTATATTCAAAGATTTCATTATTCTTTAGCCACAAACTATAAATTTGAGTTTCAAAAAGGCATGATTCATAACTCTGGCTAATTATTCCTGTATCTCATAGATTTTTTTAAAGGTATTATTTATTTATTTGACAGGGAGAGAGCAAGCGAGAGTACAAGCAGTGGGGGAGTGGCAAGTAGAAGGAGAAGCAGGCTCCCCTGCCCAGCAAGGAGCCTGATGCGGGGCTCCATCCCAGCACCCTGAGATCATGACTTGAGCCGAAGGCAGATGCTTAGCAGACTGAGCCACCCAGGTGTCCCTGTATCCCACAGATCTTATAAATACGTTGAGAAACAAGACATGCAATGAAACATGAGGAAAAGGAAAGTCTTTTTGAGAAATCGCACAATACTGGATTAAATAATTACTGTGTTCATGTTACAAGCAAGGCCCTGGGCTAGGGCTACAGGGAGATTTACAGGTGGTCATGCCACCTGGGTCTCAAGCCAGGTATCCATTTTTCTTGCTCCAGATTGTGTGCTGCCAAATGCAATGACTTGAGTTCACTGACTCCAGTACACATTTTCTTTAGTGGTTCCCTTTTTCACTATAGATAACCCTGGGCTAGACATTTCGCATTCTCTTTAATCCACTTGCTCACTCTTCTGGCTTTACACAATGAACCTAGTGTCTTACTTAGCTGAATTGTGAAAAGATAACTGAAGTAAAATTCTACAATATAAAATGGCTGCCTTGATATGTGAAGCTTTCCCTTTGCCTGTCTTCAAATATCCCCACATTCATTTATTCATTAAATAGTAACACTGAACACTTATTACGTGCCAGTTACTATGCTACTCCAAATATATAATTTCATTTTCTAGACTGATGTTAGATTATATAGTCTTTTAGATCCATTAGCTATTGATTCAGAGGATGACTGGGTTGTAAAAACATAGGTATCATCTAATTTACCCCTCTGTTTTATATACAAGGAAATTAAAACCTGGATAAGACACTCAAGGTTCAAAAAGAAATTTGTTACAAAAGTCAAAACTAAAACCTTAGTTTCATTGCCATTTTGGTTTGTTAAGGAAGTTAGTTGCATTGACTACTTGTGTCCATTTATGCATCTGAACAACATTAAAACTTTGTTCTCTGAACATCTAATCCAGTTATCAACCAGAGGAGCACTGGGATAATAGAGAGTAAGCTGCTAATCTGTGCTTTTGGTGATGGGGAAACAAAATTCCAATCAAAATGAAAACCATTAAAACCTACCTAAAACAGTAGTACCTAAAAAAGTTTCCATATTTCTAAATCTCAATCTCCATTTCCTGAGCTCCTCAAAGCCACTATACCTTAATGCAAGCTTGCTGAGTGGCTGCTGTGCTGCCATCCTCAAAACTCCTGCTTTCCAAACACGATACATCAGCATAAGTGTACTCAGAGCTCCTGCTGTGTGCAGTCAGACACAAAGGGCCACGCATGCAGGTGGACAACTGATTTCATAAAGAGGTCATCAAGATTGTAACTAAAGGGTTTTGACCCCTCCTTCCTGGGTTATGGCTTAGCCTGGTTGTCTATGGTCATGGGCCCCATGCTCTTAGCCACACACACTTTGAGATGAGGTGACCTCCTTTTCAGACATAGCTCCTGAAAGTAGATGTCATGTACCGAAGATTCTCCACCTCTAAGAGATTAGAAAGATCTTTTCTTGGCTACTGACTTTTAAATCTTGAATGATATTTCCTGGATATTAGAATCAGACATTTCTAGGTCTCTGAAACATAGCATTTTTCCTCTTCCAAATTTTATCATAAAAATTTCTAAACTTACAGATAAATTGAAAGAAGAGCACAATGAACACCTATATATACCAATGACAAAATTAAACAAGCATTGGTGTGCCTGGGTGGCTCAGTAGGCTAGGGTTTGATTCTTGATTTTGGCTCAGGTCATGATCTCAAGGTTGTGAGATCGAGCCCTGCATCGGGCTCTGCACTGGGCATCAAGACTGCTTAAGATTCTCTCTCTCCTTCTCCCTCTGCCCATATCCCCCTTCTCCCTTTCTAAAACAAAAAGAAAAATTAAACAGGCATTAAAAAAGCATACTACTTTCTCCTTCTTACGTTTTAATACCTGAATATTTCACTAAAGTAAACCCTACAAAAGAAGCTTACTCAGATCCTCTGAATGTTCTCTTCTCTGGCCCCCTTGTCTCTGCCAATGTGAGTGGATTTCAATGGGAGAGGAGTTTAAGGGTAAGTAGGAAAAGAGAGTAGATGAAACAAGATGGGATCAGGAGGGAGACAAACCAAAAGAGACTCTTAATGTCATAAAACAAACTGAGGGGGGGAGAGGTGTTGGGAGAGGGTGATGGGGTTACATTATATGTTTATATAAAAATTTAAAAAAATTTAAAAATATGTAATGGAAATAAAACACAGAGCCTATTAAATCTCAAAAAAAAAAAAAGAGAAAGAGAGAGTAGGTGGTGTCAACCCTAGCAATGGTAATTTTAATTAAATTCCTTTTATTTATATATTGCAAATGAATCTCCTGGAACTGAGAAGAGAATGTGTGGTCTGCATTAAATTTCTAGCAATGAAAAAAAATTCTACAGTTAGTAAAAACTGGAATAGGATACTTATAAATTTCCTGAAAAACCTTGTTATCAATCTCAAAGTCAGAATTAACAATACAACTGATAGAATGATTATAATTCATGCACCTTCTCTGTCTAGTAGTGTTAATTTCCTACATGTCAGATGTACTTAAATCCTTTATTGAAAGAGGGGAAGGGAGAGTGACAATTTCCTATTGTTGTGAGTTTTAGTTACAGCAGTGTCATATAGTGGGGCTTAATGATAAGAATGAGCAGTCATCGATGTTTTTGTCTGATTATATAATGACATAAAGAAGCCATATTTTTCATCTATACTGGTCCTCTCTTTTCCTTCTCAATTCCAAAAACATCCTGATTGTTGATTTTCCCATCCATTTAGCTTTGCATATATGTATTCAGAATTTGACCACCTTTATTGAGCATATTTATGGTGTAGGAGCCTTGCCAGGCCTGGGTCTACCAAGGAGAATACCACTTGTTCTCTGCTTTCAAGGTGGGTGTTCCACGGAAATGGGAAGAGTTCAGGGTAATTTCTGCATGACTGCTGTGCAGATTAAGTGATTTGCTAAGCAAATGCCTCCAGCACTGGGTCTGGTGTTTAGCCAAAACTTGCCACTTGCCAGTCCTCCTCCTCATTCACTGCTGAGTGGGTATTACTCCTATGCCTCCTTCTGCCTTCTTCAGGATTCTAACCATTCTCTGTGCTTAACTCTTAAAAAGTGTGACCTACAGCTTCTTTTGAACCCCCATCTCCCCCGAAGCCTGCATGGTCACATTCTCTTCAAGGTCTTTGTGATTCTAAATGTTTTATAGTTCATTCCAAGTGGTAAGTTTAGTACAATGTATCCATTAACACAATTGTTTCCATTAGTGCTTTCAAAGTCCTCCACTTTGGTGGAATTTTGCCGACATTGCCAATTTCTCTCTCTTCCGTTTCTCTTTTTTCTAAGACACACATGTGAGCCCTGCCCATATCCAATCCATCTGCTCACCTCCAGTGGCTGACAGAGTACACACATGCCTTCTCCGTGCCTCACCCTCGCCCACTTTCCCTTGGTAGCCAAATGCCACTTTCTCTAAAAATATGATCAACAAAAAAGCTGGTTCATAAGCACCTAAGACAATGTGCCAGTCAGACACACAATATATCAGACAATGAAAACAAGACATGACAGACAAGAAATATGTGGAAGTGAGAAGCATCCCAGTGTAGTGGTTAAGAGCTGTGGCTCTGAACTTGGATCTGAATTCAAATCTCATCTTTTTAAACTTGCTTTGTGATTTTAGATGTGAGCCTCAGTTTCTGCATTTAAAAATAAAGATCATAACCGTTTGTAACATATGAAGTTGTTGTAAGGATCAACTATAACAATGCATGGAAAACATTTAACTCAATATCTGACCCCTAACCCCTAAAAAATGAATGGTAGTATTGTTACTACCATCATTATGATGATAAGGTAAGCACACATGTGTGCAAAACAGAATTGATCAGAGACATTTGAATGTTTCAGAGTTTAAAGTTTCTTCCCGATAACACAGAGGAATCCTTTATATTGTAATAATGTAATTTTTCAGAGTAAGATAGCTATCTTTTTTCTCTGTTTTCTTTTCGGGAAACCAGCTATTGCTTCTAATACAAAATAAACTTTAAAAGAAGCAGCTGTCTTGTTTTACGATTCAGCCTCACCTAAACAGTGGAGCATCACAATTACTTTCTAACATAAAAGTATATTGAATAGTGAAAATTGATTATTAAGAAATGTGGGATGACGACTTTATTTATTTGCAAGTCTGATTGCTCCTTGGAGGGTAAGAAGGCACAACAAGCCTTCCTGTCATCAGACGACCAGACCCAATTCCTGCAGCTTACAAGCAATTTATGAAGCAAAGCATCTGCCATACTCAAACAAGTATTCAGCACCCAAAAATTTTTTTTTTCCTTTTAAGGAAGCCCTATATCTCAGCTATTTTATTTTTATTTTTTAAAAAGATTTTATTTATTTATTTGTTAGAGAGAGAGAGAGAGAGCGAGCACAGGCAGACAGAGAGGCAGGCAGAGGCAGAGGGAGAAGCAGGCTCCCTGCCAAGCAAGGAGCCCGACATGGGACTCGATCCCAGGACGCCGGGATCATGACCTGAGCCGAAGGCAGCCGCTTAACCAACTGAGCCACCCAGGCGTCCCTATCTCAGCTATTTTGATTGCTTATCCTTACTCCTTAAAGAAAGCAGCTTTAGGATCAGCAGCTGATATTAGAAAATAATTCAGAAAAACTTATTCTTAGCTAGGGCTAAGTCCCTTGGTAAATATATTCCCCTAAGCTCTCAGATGTCCACTGGATAGGAGATTTAACTGCTTATGATAGAATTGAGGGAGGAATAAGGAAAACAGCACAATATTGATCTCCAGTAAAAATCAATAGCTATTTCATTCAGGAAAAATTCAATTTTGAAATGGATGCTACAAACCTGAGGCCATAAAGAACTGTCCCATCTGGATGCAGGCGGATCATGCGGTTCTTGACAGTCACTCCATGTACAAATGACTTCTTATCATTCAGGAAGTAGGTATCCGGTACCCAGAGCTGGTCTGCCACTCTATTGTCCAGAGTCAAGTTTAAAGGTATTACATTATAGGACAGTCTCTTATCTCTCCAGGCTTGCTGGAAATACATTGTCAAGGTATAATCCTGTGAATGTGAAAAGAAAATGGTTATTTTGTACACAAACTTGGGAGATAGGCAAACATCTTATTATTCATAAGAAAAGAAAATATATACAAACACACACTAAAAACACACTGTTCACTTTTAGGCAAATATTAATTTATAAACCCTTTCTAACTGAACACCCACTATGTGTCTGTCAGGCATTATGGCAAACACCATAAATATGGAAATGAGGAGAGTATATCCTGGTAAAATTTATTATGTAGTACCCAGGAAGAAAGATAGTAAGGAATAATTAGTGAATTAACTAGACTTTCCCAAAGTGGGGTATGTAAAATTGTTTTAGATGGGATACAAATACAATTGTAAAAAAGTGGTTAATTGGGGCACCTGGGTGGCTCAGTGGGTAAAGCCTCTGCCTTCGATGGGAAAAAGCTCACAGCCTTCCCACTGAGATCAGGAACACAACAAGGATGCCCACTCTCACCACTCTTGTTCAACATAGTATTAGAAATCCTAGCAACAGCAACCAGACAACAAGGAGAAATAAAAGGTATCCAAATTGGCAATGAAGAAGTCAAACTCTCTCTCTTCGCAGATGACATGATACTTTATATGGAAAACCTAAAAGACTCCACCCCCAAACTACTAGAACTCATACAGCAATTCAGTAATGTGGCAGGATACAAAGTCAATGTACAGAAATCAGTTGTTTTCTTATACACTAACAATGAAAGGGAAATTAGAGAAATGATTGTATTTACTATAGCACCAAGAACCGTAAGATACCCGGGAATAAACCTAACCAAAGAGGTAAAGGGATCTGTACTCAAGGAACTACAGAACACTCATGAAAGAAATCGAAGAAGACACAAAAAGATGGAAGACCATTCCATGCTCTTGGATTTGAAGAATAAACATTGTTAAAATGTCTATATTGTCTAGAGCAATCTATACTTTTAATGCCATTCCAATCAAAATTCCACCAGTATTTTTCAAAGAGCTGGAGCAAATAATCCTAAAATTTGTATGGAATCAGAAGAGACCCCGAATTGCTAAAGAAATGCTGAAAAAGAAAAACAAAACTGGCGGCATCACGTTATCTGATTTCAAGCTTTACTACAAAGCTGTGATCACCAAGACAGCATAGTACTCGCATAAAAACAAACACATAGAACAGTGGAACAGAGTAGAGAGCCCAGATATGGACCCTCAACTCTATGGTCAAATAATCTTTGACAAAGCAGGAAAAAATATACAGTGGAAAAAAGACACTCTCTTCAATAAATGGTGCTGGGAAAATTGGACAGCTATATGTAGAAGAAT
Source organism: Taxidea taxus jeffersonii (assembly GCA_003697995.1). NCBI lineage: Eukaryota > Metazoa > Chordata > Mammalia > Carnivora > Mustelidae > Taxidea > Taxidea taxus. Next base: position 33,819 of record RCUC01151625.1, on the reverse strand, counting down.
GAAATTCGACCATTCTCCTACACCGTACACAAAGATAAACTCGAAATGGATAAAAGACCTCAACATGAGACAGGAATCCATCAGAATCATAGAGGAGAACATAGGCATAACCTCTTTGATATCAGCCACAGCAACTTCTTTCAAGATATGTCTCCAAAGGCAAAGGAAACAAAAGCAAAAATGAACTTTTGGGACTTCATCAAGATTAAAACCTTTTGCACAGCAAAGGAAACAGTCAACAAAACAAAGAGGCAACCCACGGAATGGGAGAAGATATTTGCAAATGACAGTACAGACAAAGGGCTGATATCCAGGATCTATAAAGAACTTCTCAAACTCAACACACACAAAACAGATAATCATGTCAAAAAATGGGCAGAAGACATGAACAGACACTTCTCCAATGAAGACATACAAATGGCTATTAGACAGCCTCTGCCTTCAGCTCAGGTCATGATCTCAGGGTCATCGGATCAAGCCCCACATGGGGCTCTCTGCTCAGCAGGGAGCCTGCTTCCTCTTCTCTCTCTCTCTCTCTCTGCCTGCCTCTCTGCCTACTTGTGATCTCTGTCTGTCAAGTAAATAAAATCTTTTTTAAAAAGTGGTTAATTTGTTATAGTAATAATTGTAAGAGTTTGTCAATGAGAATCCTAACTAGTCTAACCAAGGGGGATTTCCCAGGAGAGGTGGCATTTATACTGAGACTTATGTAGCTTCTTTGTTAAATAATATTAGCCTAGACAGTATTTCATGAGAATTTTAATCCCAGGATTCTGAATCATCAGGAGGCTCTTAGCTTTTGAGCAATGATGAGTTGTTATAAAGTGAGCACTGGCCTTGAAGTCCCAGATTCAGCATTTCTCAATTGTTTCTAGCATGTAAATTTTTACAACTTCTTTTGCTTAAGTTTCATTAACTATAAATGGGACTTTTAATACATACTTGATCTAAGCCTAAGATTGTTGACAAATGTATAACTCAAATGCAATTTGTAAACTACAAAAGCTATATATTATGAATAAAGCATTTACATATATATAGTGACATGTTTTATTCATTAGAGGCCTATGGGTACAATGTAATTGTTCTCTCACCCTCATTTGAATGACTTAATGAAAGACCAAATATAATTTCAAAAGATAATTACCATTCTATTTTGAAATCAGTTCACAATGCTCTACTTGAGGGCTTTTGAAAAAACCAGAATCATGTATTAATCATCTCTACCTCTTGAGAGCTAGCACAGTCCTACGGCACAAACAGTGAATGAATGAATGAATGAATGAATGGGTATCCAATAAGGTACACCCACTGGATTTCTGCACATATCTGCATACTTTTGTAGATAAGATACACAATTCTGTGAAGTCCCTAAGTTTTTCCAACCCTTACTGAGATTTATACATGCTAATTTGGTTATATAATTTTAAAATATAACTTGTAATATATTACCTGCTAATAACATTGAACAGTTTTAATAGGAAAAGTATAATCCCTCTGCAAAAATATTAAATATCTTCACTTATTTCATAAACATACAAACTTTGATCTCATTCAGAAGTCAGGGTAGGGCTGACTTCTGAATTAGAGGTATAGAATCAAAGCTCTATTCTAACAAAAGATTCATTAATATCCTCAAGTTATATCAAATAATGGTGGTAAAATTTCCTTTAGTGGATCAGTTTAGTTAGTGCTTTGAAGTGTTCTGTAATACTCAGCTTTCATAAGAAAATAGTATGAGGATTTCTAGAATAACAGCTTGATTCATAGTAAAAACAACCTTTTAGACTTATAATTAAAAAACAGGAAAAGGACCAGATACATTTTTTGCATGAGCCTATGTTACACCCTAAAATGTAGGACAGAAACAAATAGGCAATTTATATGGAACCTAAGAGAACACATTTTGTAATTTCCAATTCTTGGAGATAAAATTGAAAATTTAATTTTTATCTCTATTAGAAGATAAAGCTATTTATGTTTCTTTGATCATAAACCCTGTTATGATTTAGGGAAGATAATACTGCTTGGAAGGTGCTGGAGTTTATCAGTCAGCTGAGATGTGTTTGGACACAGAAACTGTATTCTCTTTGGGGTTAAATAAATGGTACCACTGTGATAACCAGTATCATATGCTAATTCCCATTATTCATCAGCAAGGCAAAGCCTGCTAAGAAATGCACCCAGACAGACTCTAGTAAGTCTGCCGTCAAATCAATTTTTACTTTATTTATTTATTTATATTTTTTATTAACATATAATGTATTATTAGCCCCAGGGGTACAGGTCTGTGAATCGCCAGGTTTACACCCTTCACAGCACTCACCATAGCACATACCTTCCCCAATGTCCATAACTCAAGCTCCCTCTCCCCCCTCCCCCTCAACCCTCACTTTGTTTTGTGAGATTAAGAGTCTCTTATGGTTTGTCTCCCTCTGATCCCATCTTGTTTCATTTATTCTTTTCCTACTCCCAGACCCCCCACGTTGCAATCACTTTATTTATTTTTAAATGATTCATTAATGACACTGTCAAGAGTAAAAGAAACTCCTGAGTCTAAATAAATATTATTGGATTTAAGAAGAAAGAGTGGTTCTGTGTTCCATCCTCTCCCCCAAGCCTCTATCCACCCAAGATAAATCCTTTGAACATTCACATATAAAAGTGTATCTCTTGGGGCGTCTGGGTGGCTTGGTGGGTTAAAGCCTCTGCCTTCAGCTCAGGTCATGATTCCAGGGTCCTGGGATCAAGCCCCGCATCAGGATCTCTGCTCAGCAGGGAGCCTGCTTCCCTTCCTTTCTCTCTGCCTGCCTCTCTGCCTACTTGTGATCTCTGTCTGTCAAATAAATAAATAAATCTTTAAAAAAAAAAAAAGTGTATCTCTTATGTTTAACAACCCCACATTTTGGAAATTGTCTCACAACTGGTTGATTCAACTAGAAAAGCAAAAACAGAAACAAATAAACCACTTCTGGATGCTTCTCAATCTAGGACATCACCATGCAAGAAAGACTTAGATAACCATAACTAAAACCAACTGACTTTGAATGTTGAAAAGGATGCAGTAAGCCCACTACAGGCTATCTCTCTCACCAATTACAACTAAATATCCCGGAAATAATTAAGAAAAGAAAAAGGAAAAAGGAAAAAACCTACCTAGGGCTATGCAAAGGAAGAATAGTATGTAGATTGGAGAGGGAATCAAAATGTGAAGAAAGACCTTTCTGTTGATGAGTTTATTGTTTGTTTTATTTCCCCTCCTATTTTATCTCATTAAACACATAACACACAAAGCCCAAATCAAATAAATGGAGAAATATACCATGTTCCTGGATCTGAAAAATACTTTTAAGATGTCAATCTCCCCAAACTGATCTATAGACTAAATTCAATCTTAATCAATATAAAAGTAGGATTTTTTTATATGCAGTAGCTGATTGTAAAATTTATGTTAAAAGCAAAAATAAATGAGATTAGACAAAACAAATTTGAAAGAAAAGAGCAAAGTTGGAGTACTCTATTTGATTTCAAGACTCACTATTAAGATGTATCTAACACAGGGTGCTACTGTGTTATTGATAGTAACATAGATCAATAAAAAAAAAAAAGAATCTAAAAACAAACCCATACAAATATGCTCAATGATTTCTTACAAGGATCCAAAGGCATTAAATTAGAGAAAGCATAATTTTTTTTAACAAATAGTCCAGATCAACAGGAACATCCATATATAAATAAATATGTAAGAACTTCACCCATATTTTATACCTTACAGAAAAATTAATTCAATTACATAGAATCCAATGTAAATTTGAAACTATAAAACTACAAGAAGAAAACATAAGAAATTCTCTGTGAGTTTGAGTTAGGCAAAGACTTTGATATAAGCTGACAAACACAAATAACAAAACAAAATATTGATAAACTGGACCTCAACAAAATTCAAAACTTATGCTCCACGGAAAACTCTATTAGGAGAGTAAAAAGACAAACCACAGACTGGGAGAAAATGTTTGCCATCACGTATCTGACAATGGATAGATATTCAGAATATATAAATGTATAAAGAATTCTCAAAACTCAACAAACAACCCCATAAAAAAATAGGCAAAATATGTGAAAACAACTGATGAAGAAATACAAATGATAAACAGGCACATGACATGACGAAAAACGTCATCAGTCATCATGGAAAACCAAATTAAAAACTACAATGAGATCCTATAACACACCCATTAGAAAAGCTAACATAAGGGGCATCTGGGTGGCTCAGTCAGTTAAGCATCCGACTCTTAATTTCAGCTCAGGTCATGATCTCAGGGCTGTGACTTAAGCCAGGTGTTGGGCTCTGCCCTGGACATGGAACTCCCTTCAGATTCTCTTTCTCCCTCTTTCCTACCCCTCTCCCCCTCCTAAAAAGAAAAGGCTGCTAAGGCTGCTTCTAGCAATAAAATAATTCCATTCTAAGTAATGTTTTACTGATTTTGCGTTCAAATGCATGCTGTCACTTAAAAATCTTCTAAATGTCTATTTTTTATATTTGTTTTTTGCTATCTTTGTAATTTGTTTTCTAATAACCAAGATTCAAACTTTTCCTGTTTCTTCGGCTTAATCTTCTAGAAAATGTATAGTATGAAATAATTTGTGTGTGTCTTCCTTAACTGTTTTAAAGTTTATTATTTTGCAAATTGCCTATTCATGCTCTCTGAACATTTTTCTGCTTCAGTGCTTACCACCTACTATTGGATATTTCAAGATAGATATAGATACAGATAGAGATATAGGTAAATGATATAGGCATAGATATAAATAAAACGTTCTTACTTTTCTATTTTCTTTTAAATTTCTTTCTATATTTATCTTGACTTGTATTTTGAAACATGCTAGTACAGAGTTTCACACAGCTTCCTCTAAAAGTAACATTTTGCAAAACCATAGAACAACATTAAACCAAGATAGTAACATTAATATAATACTAGTAACTAAATATAGACATTATTAGAACACCACCCATTTGTTCACTAAGGTCTTTTTACTGTTCCAGGATCCAATCCAAGATACTATCATGCACTTAGTTTTTATGCTCCTTAGACTCCTTCAATCTGTGGCAGTTCTTCTTTGATGATGTTTATGCTTTCAAAGAATACTGGTCATTTATTTTGTTGAATGTCTCTCAGTTTGAGTTTGTCTGATGCATGCTTATGATCAGATTGTTTATACAGTTTGGGCAAGAATGTCACCAAAGAAGCATTATGTCTCATTACTTGTGATATTAATCTTGAAGAGCTGATTAAGGTTGTCTTTGCCAGGCCTCTTCATTGGGAAGTTAATGTTTTCCTGTGTAGTAAATAAATGTCTTGGGGTAGACACTTTAGAACTGTGAAAGCAGTAAGATTATCAGGCTGACTTCTATAATCAGTGTAATCATTTGCATGCTTTCCAAATTTCTATTTCTCTTCATTCAGCTCAACCTGAATTGATGTATTCAACCTGTTGCTAATGCTTAACTATTAGTAAGACAAACCAAAAGAAGTAAATATCAACATAAGCCATTTAATGTGCTTTATTATTAAATAATGAGAACTATCTTCTTGAGGATCATTCTGTCTACCTCTTCCTTTCACAAACCAGTGGCATTGTTCTGGATCCTGCTCTCAGCTCAGACTTTCACTCTGCAGGTATGGTGCAGCATGTTATCCTGTCTCAAGCCTGCAGATTGCACTTTGTAATCTTTATTCATACAAGGGCCTGATTTTCTGCTCAACTACAAAGCTTCAGCTTTCTTTCTATCTTCAAACATCTCTATGGTTTTCCATATGCTTTTTTGGACACCTCATCCTTTCTAATCAATGGAGCTTTCCCTTCCTTCTTTCAAAGCATGGCTATGTATGCGAGAAAAAAATATAAATGCAATTATATCATTTCCCACCCCTTTATGTCCTTTTTCTTAGTTTTCTGTTTGGGGGAACAGAGAGTGGGAATGGAGACTGGTTTCACATGTGTTTATTCTGCCATCTGAGGACATAAGGACATCTAAAGTTTATTTTTTCAAGGATCAGGGTTTAAGGCTTATTTCCATCATTGGTAATGTGTGGGTTGTTTAATTTGCTTTACTTATTAGAACTGCATTCTTTAAGCTTGACAATAACTGCTGCTTCTGTGCTAAAATATTGAGCTTTGGTGATTAATCTTCTTTCTTGAGATCTTCTAGATAGTTTTACCTCCAAAATTAGATATTTTCAGAGAGATCTCTCTCTCTCTCTCTCTCTGCTTAGGCTTTCATATGGTGATGGGTATTAAGGAGGACACGTATTGCATGGAAAACTGGGTGTTATACGCAAACAATGAATCATGGAACACTACCTCAAAAACTAATGATGTACTGTATGGTGACTAACAGCATCATAAGATAAAATAAAACAAAAATAATAATAAATAGAAAAATAAAAACTAAAAATTTTAAAGGAAAACCTGCAAAAAAAATGATAAAATTTTTAGCTTTATCTTGATTTCCTCTTGCTGAAATAACAACAGTGCCTAATATACCATCATCTATTATTCTCCTTTAATGTATTATACTAGGTCAAAACTGAGGTTTTGAGCTAAGAATCTGAGTTTCTGGCTTTTATAGACAGAGCGAATATTTTTTAAAGCAGTAAAATCTGTAATTTAGGAACTGTGAGTGCAATTTTAATTTAATTTAAATATAATGCAAATTTCATGTCAATAAAACTCCATGAGAGTTTGTTCAACCTAGAACATTTATCACTTTTACTATCATTCTGGGCATAGTCTTTTAGTTTGGGTCATTTTTAGAAAAGTTTTTCATTGTTTCTATTTGGAATTTCTATTTTCAAAAAATGTAACACAAGAGACTGAATTAAAAGATGGGGATGCTAAATTATTCCCCTAATTAATAACTTCTGTTTTTATCCCTGTATGAAAGAAAAGACTTTACATTTGAGGTAGAAATTAACACTTAATTAAATATCATAGGAAGATACAGTAAGTACATAGTAAAGACATTCTCAACATCTTAAGCTGTCACCTCCTTGAGAGCAAAGATGTTTCTTAGTCCTGTGTATGTAGACAATATTGTGCATACTTTCTGATAAATGGTACAGTTACCTTTTTCTGTTAAATGGCACAGATTTCCTTGTGAACACTTGGGAATATGTACAGAGGTCTAAATTCTGTATACCCTTTGTTCTGATATTTACATTGTTAGACACGTTTGTAGAAAATAAGCGGTATGTTTTGACAAACTTATCCACAATTAATAACACAGATCTCTTACTTTTCTGTCTCCAGTACTAAAAATATAATTTAAATCACCACTATTTGTGAGTAAGTATAATGCCACTATTACTTTCTCCTTGCTTATAGCCCTTGTCTTCACAGGACAGTAGAAGCACAAAGCAGTTCACGTCTCCCTTGGTTAATATCATCCGGATGCTTTTCATGGCACTTAGAATAAAACCCAAACCTACTATCAGGCCCTACACGACCTGGATTCTGTATGCCTCTCTGATCTCACCTCCTACTACCCCTTTTCCCCCACCTCAACTCACTAAGCTTATCTACTACTTAAGCCTTTTCTCTGTTTCACAAATACCCCAACCTCCTTCAGCCTTACAAACTTTGTCTTAACAACTGACTAACTGGAAAAGCTCTGTACCTGAATGTAATTTGTTCTTCCTTGGGGCTCAGAGCTCAACTCAAAGATCAAATCTACTCCGTAGGCCCTGACCATCTCACTTTCAACCTCAGCAGTCCTATCACATCCTCCATTTTTATTGTGTTTATAGCACCAACCATTTTTTTCAACTAATTCTATTTATTTATTGGCTTACTTTATTTTTCATCTCTCCCAGTGGAAGGTACATCCCATGAAAATATGAAGCTTTCCTGAACTTGTTTATCACTATGTTCTCATGTCTAAAAAAGAGTTTAGCAGAGTAGCAATACAAGAACTAGCTATTGAAAGATGGGCAGCTCAGTCGTTAAGCATCTGCCTTTGGCTCAGGTCCTGATCCCAGGGTCCTGGGATGGAGCCCTGCACTGGGTTCCCTCCTCGTTGGGAAGCCAGCTTCTCCTTCTCTCACTTCCCCTTCTTGCATTCCCTCTCTTGCTGTGTCTCTCTCTGTCAAATAAATAAATAAAATCTTAAAAAAAAAGAAAGATGTGAAAGACAATGCACAGACATTTATCTCCGCAAAAATACTTATTGCTGGATTATCAAAAAAAATTAAGACAGACCATCAGCATGGAACTGAGTAAATATAAGAGAATACAAATATACAATGGAATACATGTTGGAATTAAAAATAATATTGTAAAGATATTTATCGACATGAATAGATGTTCTCAACATATTATTATATATTATTGTTTTTTAAAGAATACTACAAAACAATATGCATAATATCCCATTTTGGATTATATAAATATATATATTTGGAAAAAATGTCTAAAAGAAAATATAAATATTAACAGTGGTATCTGTATGGTGAGATGACAGAAGATTTTTAATTCTCTTTGTAATTTATATTATTTTGTTTTATAAATATAAATTATTTCTTTTTTTGGTTTTATGCAAATTCAAGTTAGGTAACATATCGTGTATTTTTAATTTCAGGGTAGAATTTAGTGATTCATCAGTTGCATATGACACCCAATGTTCATTATATCAAGTACCCTCCTTAATACCCATCACCCAGTTACCCTAGGTCCCCACCAGCCCACCCCAGCAACCCTCAGTTTATTTCCTATAGATAATACTCTTCTGTGGTTTGTTTCCCTCTCTGTTTTTATCCTGTTTTATTTTTCCTTCCCTTCTCCTATATTCATGTTTTGTTTCTTAAATTCCATCTGTGAGTGAATCCTATGGTATTTGTCTTTCTCTGACTTATTTCACTTAGCATAATACCTTCTAGTTCCATCCACATCATTGCAAATACCAAGATTTCATTATTTTTGATGGCTGAGTGATATTCCATTTATGTATAGTTATATACATATATATATACATATCACATCACATCTACAACAAAAACTGTATAAATAAATAATTCCCTGTTGAATTAAATTATAAAAATAGAATCTAATATTAAAAATATGTCTTTGCTTTCTGCATATTTTGGAGATCAGCATAAAGGAAAAGGAAATGTAATCATAAATGAAAAATTCTCAGCCTTTTGGCTTGTTATTAACAAAACACACACTCCTTTGTATTGAGCAAGGGATTTTATCCAAAATCACATGAGAAGTAACATCTTTAAATGGGAAACCATTTTTCCATCCCAGGTAAATTCACAGTTAAATCATCATTGAGAAGTGAAAATGCATCCCTAATTTTCCTCCTAAATACCAAAAGAGAAGATCCCAGACTCTTCCTCTGACACTAACTTCTGTTTTCCTCATACTAGCCACTAGGAAATTTCATTATTAATGCAAAGACTTCATATCTGTTCCTTGTTTAATACTCAGAGGAGATGAACACACACACACACACACACACACACACACACACACACACACACACACACGCAGCACACCACCCACTCACTATACTGCAGTGCGAGGTTGAGTCAATGGATTTTTCCGAAAAGCTTTCAAAGAGACTCCATTGTTTGTAAATTCCAAACTCTTTAAGGTCTGTTCTTCTCGCTCCATCTCTCTGCATCTCTGTTCCTCATCCACAATGAATCAACAGAAATTAAGAGCTTCAGAGTTTTCAGAATTTGAGTTTCAGATGTTCTAGGATTGTGTCTCCATTTTCCTGCAACTAATCACTCTCCTGAATTTTTTGTTTCAACTAAACTTTTCTACCTCCCGAACAGATCTTTACTTTCCACTTTGCTTATTCTTTTCTCTGTACCCTTCCTTGTCTGCCTTCCCAAATCCAACCCATTCTCTAAGCATTTATGAGGACTCTCCCACTTCTCCCTCTGCCACTACACAAATGTATCCTCTGACTCCTTTAATGCAGTGGTTTGAAGCACCCTAAGCATCATTGAGTTGAACTGTAACGCACCATGATGTTAATTAGAGGAGGGGGGTAACCTCCCCAACTAAACTGTACTGTATTCTCCAAAGTCAGAAACCATGCCATCATTTCTTCAGAGTGACCTGAGCATCTCATCTTTAACATAATTGATGCCTTATAAATATTTATTCATGGACACACTAAAATAAAGCTTGTTCTCACTTCTTCACTTGTCCTTTTGGATTTCAAATTCTGATCATTTAACTCCCTTAGTAATCATTACTCCTTAATCCACTAAGGATTTGTTCTCCCCACCCTCACTGGCATTTGAGATGAATTTTCATTCTGTCCCTTTCCCACATGTTTCCAATACCCTCAGAGCTACTGTTTTTTTTTTTTTTTTTAGTTTTTTTTTTTATAGCTCCTCTAATTCTACTAGCAAAGTCCCCAGGGCTAAGAATGAGGATTTCTGAAGGACACATTATCTATCCAAAGCAGAAAGAACTCAGAGAGAAGTACAAATATTCCCACAAAGCCCTTTCCACATTGCTAGCTCTTTAAAATGCTCTCTGTCTTCCACATCTGAGTCCACAAATTGGTGATCCAATTATAGGTCATGGCAATATTTCCACATTCCCAACCTCCTAAACTAGAATGTAATGGAGTAAAACTCAGCCCCCACTTAATAGAAGCCATCACACCAGATGTTCAATTGCAGCATTTCAGAAGAAACACATGGCTGCAGCTCTGACTAATTGCTAGAGACACATTCGGGACATGAGAGCTGTACCTAAGATCACTCATAAGGGAAATCTAAGTTCAGAAGTGACTGATTATTTCTTTATATGTGAAACTAAAATGCACATGGTCAAGACAATGAGCTCTTTCACTATTTTGCTTAGTTCACTTTGCATTTTATTACAGACTAACCTTTACAGTGATGATAGGACTAAGTCCAAGGATGGCTACAAAACTAAGCCAGTGTAACTGGTTATCTCTGTCCCTATCTTAATATAGAATGCACCCTGAGTAGGGAACTCAGTTCACCCTGAGATAATCAACATCAAAATAACACTTTGTATGTATGATTTGTTCCCTATCATTTTGTCTTATTTCTTACTCAGTAAGTTTATCTCAAATCGCTTTAAAATCTTTCTCCAATGTTAATACCGAACATTGACCCTAGGCTAACACTTTTTACATGCATTATCTTATTAATCATCAAAATAGCCCCATAAGTTATGCATTGGATAGATTTACCACTTCCTAGCTGCTGTGAGATTTTGGGCATGCTACCTAAATTCCCTGAGACATCCTGCTCTGTAAAACAAAGTAAATCATAATCCCTATTAGCAAATAAGTTCACCCAAGGAAAGTGATTAGTAGAATGTTTGGCTCAGATTAAGAGTTCTATAAACATTTGCTGTTATTATCATCATTGTTTTCATTATTTCCATTTTCCAGGTGACACATTTGAAACATGGAGAGGTGAGGAGTGCCTGGTTAAGTGTCTGCTCTTGGCTTAGGTCAGGAGCCCAGGGTCCTAGAATGGAGCCCTGTTTTGGGCTCCCTGCTCAGCGGGGAGTCTGCTTCTCCCTCTCCCAGGGCCCCCTCCCTGACTCATGCACTCTCTCTCTCTAATGAATAAATTTTAAAGATCTTAGAAAAAATAAAATGAAACATGGAGATGTGAGTCACTTTTCCAATGCCACTCTGTCAATAATTTCCTAAGTCATGATTTGGTTAGGGGAAATCTCTGGTCATGGAGCCATGTATTTAGTACTATAATGAGCTGCCTCTAGAACACTGATCTTACTGCCAGTTTTGATTTTGACTCATCATTTCCCAACATTGCTTTCTATTCTACTCCACTCCAAAAAGTGAGGGAGGAAATTATATTTCTAGCTAGATAGCTAGATAGCTATCTATACAATTACATAGAAGAACAAAGAAACTAGAACAATCGTGGGCAAATATAAGTTATTTCTCAAGGGGAAAAGGTAAACATTGATCCCTGAGAATTCTCTGAGATTTGAAAACTGAAGTTGTGTATATATGCATGTCTTCCTGAATAGACATACAGAGACTCAATTTTACACCAAAGGTGATTTCATCAACTCCCTTTGACCCTGCAGAATGATTAAAATAGCTCTGGTTTTTGCCAGAGTATATAACTTACTACTGAGAAGCCCAGGATAATCAGAGGGAATATAGGGGACGATCTGTAGTAATGCACCTATTCAGAAATAATTCAATTGGAAAACTATTTTCAGCAAACTAAAGCATGCTCAACTTAGATAAGAAAGAAAGAAAGAAAGGGAGGGAGGGAGGGAAAATAGTAAGTGCTATTAGGAATGTGGAGAAATTGCCTTGTGCACTCTTTGTGGGAATGTAAAGTGATGCAGTTGCTGTAGAAAACAGTATGGTAGCTCTTCAAAATATTAAAAATAAAATTACTATATGATTCAGCAGTCCCACTTCTGGGTATATATCCAAAAAGAATTGAAAGCAGGATCTTTAAGAGATATTTGCCCACCCATGTTCAAAGCAGCATTATTCACAATAGCCAAGAGGTGAAAGCAAACAAATATCCATTAATGGATGAATAAACAAAAGGTAGCATATACTATAAATTGTTTTTTACACCTTTTAAAGGAAGAAAATTCTGGCACATGCTACAAAGTGGATGAAATTTGAATATATTATGCTAAGTGAAACAAGTCAGCCACAAAGAAACAGATAATGTATGATTCTGTTCATATGAGATATCTAATGATCAAATTCACAGAAACAGAAAATATAATGGTGTTTCCTAGGAACTGGGAGGAGAAAGAAAGGTACAGTTGTTTAATGGGTATAGTTTCAGTTTTGCAAGATGGAAAGAGTGCTGGAGACTGGTGACACACCAATATAAATATACTGAATACTACTGAACTGTTCACTTACAAAAAGTATATTAGGGACACTTAGCTAAGTTACCATTTGCAAAAAAATAAAGAATCATTTTATAAAGCACTCACCTGCTTTATAATTTTAGATTTGTATAGTTATTTAGCAAACCTTCCACTTTTTACATGATATTTTGTAAAAAAAAAAAAAAAAAAAATAATATTTTTAAAAAAAAAAAAATATATATATATATATATATATAAGAAAAGCTGGAACTATTCTTTCTCCCTTTTTTTGCACAAATGTATTCAGTAAAAAATTAGTGTTACAGAGCTACCCTATGACCCAGCAATCACACTACTGGGTATTTACCCTAAAGATACAAATGTACTGATTCAAAGGGGTACATGCACCCAAATGTTTATAGCAGCAAATGTCTGCATGTCTGCAATAGCCAAACTATGGAAAGAACCAAGATATCCATCAACAGATGAATGGATAAAGAAGATATTACACACACACACACACACACACACACACACACACACACACACAATGGACTACTACGCAGGCATCAAAAGAAATGAAATCTTGCCATTTGCAACAATGTGGATGGACTAGAGGGTATTATGCTGAGCAAAATTAGTCAATCAGAGAAAGACAATTATCTTACAATCTCTCTGATATGAGGAATTTGAGAGGCAGGGTGGGGGTTTGTGAGATAGGGAAGGAAAAAATGAAACAAGATGGGATTGGAAGGGAGACAAACCATAAGAGACTCTTAATCTCACAAAACAAACTGGAGGTTGCTTGGGGTGGGGTATGGAGAGAGTGGTTGGGTTATGGACTGGACATTGGGGAGGGCATGTGATATGGTGAGTGCTGTGAAATGTGTAAGCCTGACGATTCACAGACCTGTACCCCTGGGGCAAATAATATATTATATGTTAACAAATATAATTAATTTTAAAAAAGGAAAAAAGTAATGTTACAAAGTCTTTGTTCCTATAGGATTCAGATTCAGAAAAATTGGTTTGATCAAGTTAATAGGAACAGTTTTACTTGGGATATACATGTATATTTAAAATCTCCAAGGAAAATTGCATTTGTGGCTACTTGACATGACAGTATTAAGTTTTTTTTTTATAACTCACCTTGAATAACAGAAGTTATATATACATCACCATTATTTTTTCAAATCAAACAAATTCATTGAGTTATCATTGATGTAAATTACTACTTTCACCAGATATGATATGTCTGATGGTTGGTCTCGAAAGTGATCTTTGAAATTACCAAGTTTTCTAAAAATTCTTTTTCAGCATACAGCACACTGACCAGTGGTGCATATTATTATTAAGTACATCAAAATAAAGACATTTACAAGATGCTTCTAGTGTTTTTTGGTCTCCCATGGAGTTTCCTACAATGGTGCATTAATCTACCAGTTACAAAAGAATAATTTCGCAAGAGATTTTAGGGAGAAGGGAATAGGCAAACAAATATTCCACATAGATTTCCATGAGCATTTGTCCTGATTGGTTGTAATTATACTACATCATTTTATGCGTCCTTTCAAATAAGTTTGTCTTACCTTATTTACGCATACTTGCAATGGGTAGAGCTCATCCTATGTTATTTGGCTATTTTAGTTTTTCCTTCAATTCTAAGCAGTTGATTTTATAAGAAAAGAGGAAAGTCTGAGGAAATTACAGAGACAGGAAATGCTATATAGACCCTTTTCAATATTTTAGATGCTTATTTTTATTCTGCTCGGCATGAGATAGGCTCATTCTTTCTGAAGCAGTAGCCTCTGAAGAGATCTGACACTATTAAACAGAAAGGACATTTTAAAATAAGTACACATCACTGCTTTCATACTTTTGACAAGCTTGTAGATGCTGAGAAGGCCAATCTGCAGACCCAGGTAGGAACAAAGAGAATATGCTTAGTCAGTGCTTCCAAGAGAATACCTGATGTGCTAATATGAAACAGAAATGCATATGATCACTTTTGGAGGCAAAGCCAATTAAAAAAAAATTGGGACGAAAGTGGCATTAGGCACAGAGCTTTGCCACTGCCCTGTCTGTGTCAGATAGTCTTAGTATCTACTGAATGCATCAACAGCCCAAGATTTCTGAGGTTGAAGTAACATCCTTCTTTCTTGTGAGTATGGCTATCCCGTACATATCTAACTTCTGCAACTGTCGAGTCAGAATTTGACAATCCTTTTTAAATTGTGCATCTTAACACCCCACTCTAGTTCTGGCCCTGCATGATGTATAAGCATATGTCTCAGATTTTTTTAAAAATATGCTTATTGGTTTATATTATCGTGAAGTAGATTATAGAAGATTTGAATACTATGTAAACATTAGGATGAAGAAAATTTAAACAGCTCAAAACAGCACTATTCAGAGTAACCACAAACACATTGTACTTTTTCTTCAGGTAATCTCAAAGCAGTCCTCCGAGCATTACAAATTTATGGTTTTATCACACAGACACACACACACACACACACACACACAGACACACACACACTCTTCATAATCCTAACAATTTATCAAGCTAAGCCTGAGACTATTTTTCCCAGTCCTCCCATCTCCTCTCTCCTCATTGTCTTTTTGAGACCATCAAATGCAAGCCAGTACAATGTGTTAGTTCTTGAATATAGTAGCCTCTTTTCCCCCCTCCATGACCCCCAATATATTGAATGACAGAGCCCCCAATATATTGAAAGAACCAGAGTGCCTGATCACGCATGCCTGCTTAAAAAGGAACAAACTGCACTCATCTGTTCAATAAGTGAGAAATAAACTTCTATTATGTCAAGTCAGTTACAAAAGCTGGTTTTACAGAGAACATAGAAGTTAATCTATAAGCTCATGGATTGTGATAGAACTAGAGTTTCAATAACTAGATTACCTACTTCCTATGCCGCAACCAACAAGAAGAGTTATCCAGTCCTCTCTGCGTACTGGAGAGAATGGTACCTATCTGGCAAGATTCTTGTAAGAACTAAAGAGTACATGTGTTTCTGTGCCTGGTGCAAAGTAAGTCAGGATTGGCAGTTATTATTGAAGTAAGCATATCAAACAAATAACTGTTCTTAGTAGGATAGCTATTGGTTTTTTTTTTTTGCACCAAATTTAAATTTTTTTTCATTTCTTTATCATCTTGTGTACTGTAAAGAAGATCTTGAGTGGGCTTGAACATGTTTGTCAGAAACCAATGTTGAAGCAAATTAGACACATGGCAAGTACAAACTTGGTCAACTGAGGGTCACTGAGACACTTCATCAATCTTCAAAATTTATTTTGAAATTGCTACTTTCATCCTTTAAGAAATGCATAAAAGTGTATAGTTTGACGATAAATATAATAATGCTTCTCATTTTAGCATTATTGAGATGGTGAAAAAAACATTCTATCAACTAAGTTAAAGGGCTATCAATTTGGGTTTTCAAATCAACAGTACACGTATATTTCCACTCATGTCCAACAGGAGATATATGACATGAAAAACAAATATTAAAGAGAAGAAAAGTGAATATGAAACAGTCTATACATATCTAATGACATAAATATTCATCTAGTTAAACAACAGATGCATTTAACCAAATATTTGTTTATCAGTCACGTATTAAGTGCCTATTGTGTATTAAATACTATGTATTACAAGTATAATATACAGGCCCATTTTCCAAGTACAATAGCTTATATACTAAATCTAGTTTTCCAAGAAAACCAATTAAAGGCAACTAGGTGAACAGAATCACATATTAAATATGGCCATACAGGTGAAGAAGCCTACTGGCAGAATCACAGGGAGAATTAACGTTAATATACATAAAGGACTAGGAACGGCACAGGAATTCAATATGTGATCACTATAGTCATTTTTGGTACTTTCTCTCCAATATGTCTCTTTCTAATAATCACACTTACTTATTTCTGAAGAGAAAAAAGTTGTCATAGATGCTCCAGGACCCAACGATAAATGGAGCTGTTGTACATCAAAATAAATTTCTGACTTCCCCCAAAGTGAAAATATAAATGGCAATCTAAAATTATGTTGCACACTTCTATATATGGCACACATATTCACTTAGGACAGGCCTGTTTTCTGAATCCTTTTTCCACAGAGACAAATAGTATCTTACCTTAACCAAAAGTAGAAAGCATGCTAACAATTTATTCCATCCACAAATCTGGTATTACATGGTTAGCTTTAATCCATTCAAGGAACTTTTATGATAAACCTATGGCAAGAGTCTTACTTAAAGTTCATATACATTCTGACTCAATGAGTTTGAGGGCAAAGTTGAAGATGTGATTTTAATATTTAATACCAAACTGAAAGTTCATATTCTGGAACTAGAATGATTTGGTCATTCATATTTCCCAGGCTACAGTGCAAATGAACCAGGAGTCAACCAATGGTCCCAAATCCCCAAATTATCACAGGGAGTCCAATTCCTAGAGTTGGGAGACCCTATTTCAATTTGGAATCCAGTCCTCACAATTTACAGAAGAGGAAACTGAAATCCTGAAATTTATAATCCTGCCCACAACCATAATTGCATATAAGGGCTAAGTGGAGACAGACTACAGAGGGTCACACCATGCCATCTTGTGCTTTTTCCCCACTCCAGCTTTACCATGAACAGTAAAATTTGCTGCTTTCTAATTTTCTCATTAACCATTAAAATACCTTCCAAAGTTGTGGGTGGGAAGACAGCAGGAAAACATCCCTCATGATGTGTGCATGTGTGCCTTGATTTCAGGGATTTAGAAAATAAAACTATACACTTTCTACAAAAGGAGACCTGCCAGACCTGCTATTGCCCCTGTCTTCTTCTGGTTCCATGAGGTAGAATTGGCTCCTTATTAAAAGAATTTAGATGACTTTATAGCAACATAGTTACTGTGACAGTTTTCCAAGTCCAGCATCATTCCTTCTCACCTTAATGATCCTTAAGAATCCCAAGAATCTCAGAGTGTCTGAGAGGCTGTCTCATGGAAGAAAGGAGCACCTTTAATGTGCATTAATACTGATACTGCCTTCTCTACACTAGTTAAGTTGAGTCATTGTCAAATCTATTTTTAGCACAGTAACTTTCCCTATATAATGTCGAAACTACAATCCCAGTCTTAAAAATGTGGTACCCCACTGCATGAATATATGAATTTACCACAATTTGAAATTCAGTCATTTTCAGTTTTTGATTGCTATAAATAAAGCTGTTTTTTATGCAAAAAAAAGTGGTACCCCATAAGATGAGAAGTACACCATAGAGAATACAGTAAATGATATTGTAACAAAGTTGTGTGGTGATAGATGTTGACTACACTTATTGTGGTGAGCACTGAGTAATGTATAGAATGTATAGAATTGTTTTATCAATGTGTTGTTCACCTGCAACTACTATAGCACTGTATGTTAATTATATTTCAATTTTTTAAAAAAGTGGTACCTCAGAGGCATGAGCATGATCATATCAATTCCTTCAAAAAATATACTTTGTAGATCAGTGACAAATATTCAAAGATACCTCTTCTGGTATAAAAGTCCATTGGTCCAATGTGTCTTATTAAACATAGAAGTTTGAGAAGATTATTTTATTTTGAGTTGAGCATTTTGTTCCATGTTTAGTTGCCACCTATGAAGAAATTTGAAAGGCAGACAACAAGTATTCTTTTTTAGTTCAGAAACTCTAGATTTTATTGTATTTCCTACTTGACTGTGGTATCAATTTTCATATATATCATCAATCTGGCCACAATGTGCTCTACACAACAATAATCCCACTAAGATGTTTCTCAAGGAAAGTGTGCCATGGTCAATTGTGTTAGGAAAACACTACATGCACTCTATTTTTTTTTTAGGGATTTTCTTATTACTGAGAAGTCCTAGAATAAAGAAACTTATTAACCTAATTTGAATTTCTCAAACTCTTTGACCATGTAATAAATAGGAACTAGCAGAATTCCTATTTACATGTGATGTTTCTGTATTATTTGGGGAGGGCCCCTTGGTTTTTCTTTCTTTCCTAGCCTACAGGCCATACCAAGACAAAGTTTCCCTGTATCTTGCTTGCTGCTGTATTCCAGGGATGAATAGAGAACCTAACACATGGTTATGTCTCAAATATAATTCTGAATAAATGGGTGGAAGTGTTCAATTATATAAAAATTGGATACAACCAAGAAAACAAAAACAAAAAACAGATAAGTTAAAAATTCTACAAGACTATTATCTCATCTCATTATTGAATCAATATTGCTTCAAAAATGGGACTGAAATGGATTAAACTAGATTTAAGGTGAATAAGTCTCAGATACATGTTGTAATCCTGGATTCACAATTCTGCTTCAGAAAAGCCCACTGCGAAGGAAAATGTGAGAAGAAATTAATACAGTATGTTATAGGAGAAAACATATTAAAATAGAAAGGTAGAAGTTGTTGCTATTATAAATTATGGCATAAAATAGTATAAGTATATGTATATTTATGATTTAGACTAAAGAAATCTAGATGAAAACACAAGAACATGTTAAAAGTGGTGGGATTATTGTGATTTTATTTTGATTCCAACCTTCCTCTTTAATGAAAGAATCCATTCTCCCCAAATCCCTGACAGATGGTAACCCAAATTCTGCTTGGATATGTCCAGTAACAAAAATCTCTACCTGGCAAGGCTAGTATTGCACTCTTAGAGGATGACAATTATAAGAAATGTGCTTCCCTATGACGTTCACCCATAGAGTATACTAAAACTGATTCTATCTTTAAAAATATAACTGATATGTAGCTTAAGAAATGGTCATAAACTATGGCTCAAAGACAAAGGGAATGAAAAAAAATCATAGTGTTACTTCACTTAAGCATATTCCATGTTCACTTGGTTATTACTGTGCCCATGTTATTTGATTCAGTCTTCAATTTTTTGCATGGGTGGTTTCTTTTTCTTTTAAGATTTATTTATTTATTTGAGAATGAGAGAATGAGAGAGAGAGCATGCATGAGCAATTGGGGGAGGGGCTGAAGGAGAGGAAAAAGCGTAATTTTTTTTTAAAGATTTTATTTATTTATTTGACAGAGAGAGAGAGAGCCAAAGAGCACAAGCAGGTGGAACAGCAGAGGGAGACAGAGAAGGCTCCCTGCTGAGAAGGCAGACCCTGGTAACCTAAGCTGAATTCAGTGAACCACCTAACCGACTGAGTCACCCAGGTGCCCCCGGAAGAAAGAGGCTTAAGCAGACTCTGCACTGAGGGCAGAGCCAACAGGGAGCTTGATCTCACAACCCTGAGATCAAAACCTGAGCCAAAATCAAAAGTCAGAGGCTTAACTGACTGTGCCACTCAGGCACCCCTGCATGGATGATTTCTTTACAACTATTCTTGGATTAAAAACATCAGCCCAACATATGTCTAGAGAGATATATTTATTTCCCAAAGACATCCATATGTATTGACCATCCACTCTTGAGTAAAAAGAACTCAACAACTTGTATTCATTTCCTCTTTTTCATGAACTCTCTTACTATGCCCTACATAGTAAGAGATGTACTATGCTGTTTCTTTTGCCAATATTACTTTTCCTTCCTACGTAGCTATTTCCTCTTCATTTGACCAATTCCTATGAACTCTTTAGGTCCTAAAATATCTACCACTTCTTTTCTAATGATTGATTCTCCACCTCTACCGCAGTCCTCTACCCCTGTATGCCCTACATCTCTTACCGTGTGATTAACTTGACACTTCTCCACCAATAAGTGGCTCATTTCTCAAAGTACAGTGGAAAATCAGAGATGAGGCAATCATACAGAGAAAAAAGTGTCAGCCTGGAAAGAAGGACCTCCAAACAAATCTGCTCCCTGTCTATGAATTCCCTCTCCCACCCCATTTCTACCCAAGAGAGACCAAAATTGGTGCTCACTGTTTCTATTGTTCAAGTTATAAAACACTAGGCTATGTATAAAACTAAATATCTAAAAAAACATCCAGGGGCACCTGAGTGGCTCAGTCAGTTAAGCATCTGCTTTGAGCTCATGTCATGATATCAGGGTCTTGGGATCAAACCCAGTGTCAGGCTCCCTGCTCAATGGAGAGTCTGTTTCCCCCTCTCCCTCTGTCCCTCCCCCCAACTCATGCTCGCGCGCTCTCTCTCTCAAAGAATTTTTTAAAAAATTCCATAGCAAGGAGTTTATGTAAATGCAGAGTTCATAATGCATCCACTTATCTCCATCCCACAACTCCTGACTATATTTAGGCAACCACTGTTTCACCTGTTTGTTAAAACTAGTCTCTCTGCATCCAATCTCATTCCTTCTTATGTTCTCTACATTTTGCTAGAGAGAGCTTCTGAAAATGCAATTCTGATCTTTTCCTTACCCTACTTATAATTTTTTCAGTAGCGATATGTCGTCCTCAATATACAATTCAAACTTCTCAGTGTAGCATATAAAGACCAGCCTATTTTTCCAGCTCATCTCCAGAAATGTCCAAGCTCAGAAGTTATTCTTCAGAACATTGAACTTATTCAATGTCCTGGATCTGCTAGGCTACCTAACAGCCAGATCTTTGCATAAGCTGTTTCTTCTGCCTTTATTATGTTTCCTTTTCCCTCCTACCTAGCCATTTCCTCTTCATTTGAGCAATTCCTATGAACTCTATGAACTCTTCAAATCCTAAAATTCTTTTCTAATGATTGATTCTCCACCTCTACTGCAGTCCTCTACCCCTGTACACATAAAACCCTGAACTTGTCACTGTCCTGGTCATTATACTTAGCCTTATATCCTTAGCGCTACAGATGACTAGCACAGAACAGTAATTCAAAAACATTTGTTGAACACACGGGTGGATGGGTGGATGAATGGATGGATAAAGTACCTCCAAATACAAGTTAAAGGAGATAGTTGAAGATATCTGGGGGAAAGGGTCTAATGTTCACATGGGCTCACTTGATCATATGATAACAAAGCCATTACCTAGAAGGAAAAGAGACCACTTGTGTATAATTCTGGAGCTAGAAACCATGGCTAGTAGGTAGAAGTTTAGGGAGAGTATCTGACTTAACAAAAGACATAATTATCTGAAAATTACAGCTACAAAGATGTATATGTCTGCTATGAAACAAAAGGAATATCCTGCCATGCATGAGTACAGTATAGACATAAGATTTAAAAAAATCATTGGTCAGAGGATCATTATAGATATCAACGACATAGAGAAGACAGAGATATCAGATGAAGACTTTTAAAAGATAGCTCATTATAGAAGTTGAGAGGCAATGTGGGGGTTTGGGAGGTAGGAAAGGAATCAATGAAACAAGATGGGATCAGGATGGAGACAAGCCATAAGAGACTCTTAAATCTCACAAAGCAAACTGAGGGTTGCCGGGGGGAGGCGGGAAGGGTTGGGTTATGGACATTGGGGAAGGTATGTGCTATTGTGACTGTTGTGAAGTGTGTAAACCTGGCGATTCACAGACCTGTACCCCCTGGGGCTAATAATACATTATATGTCAATTAAAAAAATAGCTCATTATACTTATAGTTAGAGTGAGGAATCACTATTATTATACTACTAGTATTACTACTACTACTACTACTATTGCTGCCAGCACCACTCAGTATTAAGGGCCTAATATGTACAAAACACAGTTTTATATAAATTACTTGTAATCTTCACAATAACTTTGAAGTATAATGTTATTCTCGTTTTTTCAAGATTAGGAAAGTGAGAATTTGTCACTTATTTAAGGAATACAGTTAAATGACAGAGCAGAATTCAATCTTAGGACTACCTATTTCCAGCACCATCATAACTACAACCTAAGGTCCAGAGACTAGAATGCCCAATACTGGGGTTTAGAATGAGAGTAGCTGCCATTTGTTGCCTCTGTCTGGACAAATTCCATTTCTTCAACTTCTGGTTATAGCAACCTAAACCTCTTCTTTGAGGAAGAAATCCTCTCCCCACTCTATCCATGTAATTTGGGTAATATTGACTTTCCGCTTTTGAGATGAGATACACCTGGCTAGATTATTTCATTCTGCTGGTTTACAGATACTCATGTGATTGCAGCCAAATCAGTGAGACTCAATCCATGACTCCTGTTTCAGCAATTTGAAAAAAGAAGCTATTTGCCTTTGTGTCCTGGAATTCTGATGGTCACCATTTGGAAAGCACTTGCCTGGGAATAAAGAAAAGTACAACTAAGAGATGGGAAAAGGTTACTTCATGACCATATTATATGAGCATCTAGACTCAGCCATGTCTAAACTAAAACAATGCCTCATCATTGTAATTATGGAGATAATGTGTTTTCTCTTCGTTTAAGCCTATTTGTGCTTTGTCTCTTTTATTGGCCATTTAAGTGATCCATACCTAATACATGGTATACCTGCTTATGGTTAGGGTAATTGCAGACAAATGGATTCATGCTGAGCTTTGAAAAATAGGTAGAATTTGAAAAAAATAAAAGGAATGCTCTTCTTCTTTAGTTACACAAATAACTACTAAATGGCCACTCTGTACCAGACCACCTGTTAGTGACAGGCATTATAAAAACTAATAAGGCACAGTTCTTGTTCTCAAGTTTCTTAGAGTTTGGTCTATACATTTCATCTACCACACCTAAATAATCTCCAGAACTTAGTATATTGTCCATTGAATCTAACCTCCAGTAAAATGCAGACATGAAGACACTTTGTCAACAATGATGGATTACATTATAATGTCTTTCACATATCACTGAAAGATTCTGATCCATCTCTGATTTGTTCCAGCCTGGTTTATGTGGGCACACCATGATATCTCAGGCTGAGCACACCACAGGTTAGGCTGGAAGGATGGTGCATCAATTTTAAGTGCATTAGTTCATGACATGTTAAGTCAGCTGTGTAACATATAAATTTATATATTAACTTGGTGGCTTTCTTTATGCCACCCTGGAAAAGACTGATATGCTTTTTCCTCCCATGTAGTCCTATCTTTTTAAGTCTCCTCCTCCACAGCTGGAGATAATAAATATTCATTTCATAAAGGCATCATGACCATCTATGTCTTCCAGATGCTGGAGAAGTCACTGTGATGAGCTGTCTCATAAAAAATTTTGGACATCATGGAACATAACCCACATACCCTAGCTGTTCTATATACTTTGGTTAGCAACAGACAAGGAATCTTTACCAAATTTACTAAGAAGAAAAAATATATTTAGTTTTTAATTCAACAACAAAATCGGGTAGTCCCTAAGGAAAATTCAAGATTACAAGTACCTCCTTCTATAGCTGTCCTCATGCTGTCTAAAAGCCAGGGGACTGAGATTTTTTCCAGGTCTGCCCAACACAGTAGCAACACAGATTGGGGAAATACTCCTCCCCTAGTTTTCCTGGTGAAAACCATTACCCCGTGGTTTTCTTCTAAGTAACAAGCTAATCTGAAAAATTAATTCAAGATTTGGGGTTTTAGCTTATTATAGAAAAAAAATGCTGCTTTCCCAGGTAAGTAATTACAGAGCTCTCCCATATGTTTTTCCCTCCAAAGTGGTAGATAATGATAAAAATTGATCTTGGGCTGGTAATGTGAGAGATCTGGGGAGTCTCAGTAAAAAAAAAAAAAAAAAAAAAGCCATGCATGTGAAATTGTAAATGCATTACGATTTGGGTTGAAAGAGGTTGGACTTGAATTTGTGAATTTGAACTTATAGAGGAAAAATTCCAAATACATTTTTGGCTTATAGGGACAAGAGAACGATTTGGAAAAGATCTTAAACATAAGAAAAATGCTTCTGTCCATTGACTATAGACTACTGTTGAAAGCTCTATAGTAAGAGATATAGCACATCCATGTGTTTGAAACTCAGGCCTGGCTCTGCTCCTTCTCAGCTGTGTGAATTTGGCTGATCATTTATCCTTTTGTTAGTTTCCTTACCTGTAAGATGAATGTCCAATTCAGATTAACCAGAAAGGTTAAACTAATGTAAAAAACATAAACTAGTGCCTGCTTTATAGTAAGCACTGAATAAATAGTAGCTAGAGTGACAGGAATTACAAATAATTAAAGAGAATTTCCTCATGGCTTTACTCCTAATTAGATTCCTATGTTTTGTTGTTTTTATTTTTTTTGTTTTGTTGTTTTTAATACTTAAAATTTGAAAGGAAAGTTTGACTACACCTAACCTACACCCTGTAAAACTACTGCCTGAAACCAGATGATCTAGTGGTGGGGGCTAAAAAATCCTTAAGAACTAGAAGAAAAAACATGTAAAAACACAAAGGAAAAAAAAAAAAAACAACTAGAAGAGCAGAGTATGCCCACCTCCATTAAAATGCATATGAATATTTTCCATATACCTTCATGCACAAGAATAATTGAATAGCTATTTCCATGGCTTTTTCTATTAATATAAATAATAGTTCAAGGGTCAATATGGTTTGGATGAAAAATGGAGAGGCTTGAGAGAGTGAAACAGAAAAACCTGGCTTGGCACAGATGGTTTAGATTTTTCTTCCAGTTTTGGTATTTCACTTTTTCCTGAAAACTGCAAGACTTTAAGATTTCAGTAGTCTCATGATACCCTTCAAACCACATTCCAATGTGGATACTGAAGTTCAGTCATTGGTTTCAAGATTTCAGGCCCAGGGAGCTTTGTTTCTCAGCCTCTCTGGGGAGGATGTACTCATTCTCTTATTCTGGTCTTTATTCTTTTTTACCTAGGGCTCATTACCTCACTTTATGCAGTTTTGGTGAGAAATGACTGTATAAATATGGTTTTATGGCTACAGAAATACTTATGAAACCCTTAGGGTGGGAAAAAAGTTATTGCTTTTTACTATTTTATGATTATTGGCTTTTGATTACAGAATGTTTCAAGGAAACCTCTGTTAAAACAGTTGGTTTTTTCACATTATAGTTATCTTTTTATTATCCCCAGGTGATGAAATTAATTCCTCTTCTAAATTCTTGTCTAATCCATTCAGCATGCACAACACCAAAAAAGCTTTTCTCTGGCCTAAGGCAAAACATGCTTACCTGTTGCTTTGTTACAAATTTTGTGTGGTATCTCTTCAGAAGAAAATATTTACAAAAGGTATAGATTGATATCATACCTGTACAGTAAGCCATAGATATTATTCCCAGCTCAGAAACAGCACTTAGCAAACTCATGAATCAGAGTCTGTTCATGGTTGTGTTGCAAAGTATAATTATGTTTTATATTTTGTTAAGTGCCTATATTTCGATTATGTGTCAAGAGGTTGACATATGATTAGAGAGCAGAAATGCCTTGTAAAGAAATGCAGGACATACTGAAATTCAAGCTGATATTCACTTGGTAGTTGAAACCCTGGACTCTAAAGAAACAGCCACCGTTCTTCAAATGAAGAGATGATTGGTGTTGAAGGTAGATGGCGGCTGAGTAGCAAAGCTGTAAATAGACTTTCTAATCTGTTTCTTCCCTGCAGAAATGACCAGCCTAGTTTTGTAGTAAACTATCTCAGAATATTAATATAGTAGAAGATAGAATGATGCTCAAAATTATGTACAAATATTTTTTAGAAACCCATGAAAAAGACAACATAAATGAGGCAGAATAACAATAGTTAACACTTACCAAGCACATATTCTGGGTCAGCCAATTTGCATAGTTATCTCAGTTAATTAAACAACAACCCAATGAGGTAGGTATTGCCCGCCTCCCGCTTCTTTCTTACATATGAAGAAACCCAAAGAGGGACAGGGTAAGTAAACATGTCAAGTTCACAGAGATAGTAAATAAGAGAATCCGAACTCAAATCCAGGCAGTTTGACTACTGAGCTGAAGTTTTCACCAATAGAGCAACTTAGTGAAATTGCTGAAAGAAACTACAGTGAGAAAAATATATCAGGCTATATGATTAGGAAATACTGAAGTTGCCACACAAGTTTTTTTCTCCGTATCAAGTTAGAGAAGCTGTACTAAAGGATTTATGTTATCAAGGAACAGTCTTTTGAAAAGCAAATAATAATATAATACTATCCCCAAATGTTTCACCTTAAGCTTATTAAAAGCTCTTTACTTGATGACTACAAGACTGCAAGCACCTTTTCTTTATGACATTGAACTGTTTTTATAGATTTAAATTCTAAACTCAAGCATATATTTCCCTAAAGCATTCTATGGGTCTCAATTTATGGATCATGGGGCCGTAGATAAGAACTTGTCTTTGTAGGAGGTCAGAAAATCCAGTGTTTGTGCTTTAAGCATGGAACATGATTGCTAGACTTCATGAGGAAAAAAAAAAAAAAGAAATTCTCCCCACAAATAAAGGCTTTCAGTGGTTTTGGGAGAAGGGATACAATTGTCTAAGCTGCAACCAGTTCCCTTGTGTAACTATTTAGGTCACTTACCTATGCTAGTTTCTCTGGCCAGGAGTCTTTCAATTTCACAAATACATTTTCTGAGATTGTCTTGGATTCTACATGCCATGGATGAAAGCAATTTTAAAAAAGCATAATTGTTGGTGCATTCAACACCAAGCTTAACATTTTGGGAGATAGAATAAACACAGATCTTCAAAATAAGAAGTCTGGAGAAATCATCTGTGGAAACATTTTGGTATAGTGGTTGAGAATTCTGGTTTAGAGACAGACAAACATGGATCACAAAAGTAGCTTACAGATTATTAATAATGTGAACTTGGATAAGTTATACAGGTACCTCCTAAACCCTTTCAATGGATTATATAATGGGGATGATTAATTCTACCTGGTAGAATCACTGTGAGACTTAATTAACATACTATTTAGTAAGCTTTCAAGATACTACTCAGTACACAGTAAGTGTTCAATAAGCACCTAGAATTTATTACTGTCTGCTTAATCCCCAAGCTCTGGGCTGTTAAAAATTATCTCAGTTTTATAGAAGAGCCAACACTAGTCTAGAATTAATGAGTAACTGATCTGATCTAATGAGTAATCTGTATCTGATACAGATACTATGGCCTTATACTGAATTTGTCACATAATAAGTTCACAATAAATTTTTATAAATAGCTAATAGAACCTAAAAAACACATCTGCTTCCTGTTATATTACTTTTTCTTTAAAGTATTCTCATACTATGCTTCTAAAGGCAAGAGAAACCATCCTTTATAACATGTTTATGGTCCCTATGTTTTTTTTTAATTTATTTAATTTAGAGAAAGATTGATAGAGAGCATGTGGATGGGGAGGGACAGAGGGAGAGGGAAATCTAGAATCTGCAAGCAGACTCCCTGCTGAGCACAAAGGCCAGATGTGGGACTCAATCCCAGGACCCTGAGATCATGACCTGAGCTGAAATCAACAGTCGGCCACCCAACTGACTGAGCTACCCAAGCATCCTGGTTCCTAGGTTATTTCTAAAAATTCATTTCTTCTAGGTCTGTCTTCAAAGAGCAGTCAGAATAACTGATTTAGAATTTTTCTCCCCTCATAAGCTAGAATTTCATTGCAGTTTTGAGAGAGTTTTTAACGGTATCACAAACCAGGAACTCCTTCCTCATTTGTAAATCTCTTTTCAAAAAAGAGAAATCTTTTATTGGGTAAAGCCAGGACTGCAAATTGAAAGTAACACTTACTAAAATCATCCATAAAACAAAATCAATTTTAAAAAAGATAAAACTGTTGGCCTTGTAATTCACAGAAAAAGGTCAGGAAAATAATCATGTAGTAGTGGTAGTAGCAGTTATAAGGAAAAGGAAGAGAAAAACTTTTCCCAAGTATGAGTATCCCAGCAAATTATTTACAAGTGGAAAAGTGTTACAATGCATAATAAAAATGAAAATTGAATAATAGCTAGAAGACTAAAATTCTATCCCATGGAATTTAAATCAATGACTCAGGACTTGTCATTAATTAATGTTCCTTTAAAAATGATTTTATTTACAAATCATGTTCTCAATGCAAAACTTCTTGGATGCAAATGTAATTCTCAGGAACTATGTGAATGAGACTACTGAAATAATTAAATAAAAACAATTATTCCTATGATTTTCTGATAAGATTAGTTCTGGTTCCAGATCAGAAGAAATACGTCTGCATGTGCCATTTGGAATCTTTCCTAAGGGCCCATCAATACTGCAGTGATTGTCCTATTCATTTGGAAAGATATTTGCCCAAGGGTGTAGTGGGTGACATCTGCTTTAGATTCTTCAAAACCAAGGAAAGTGATTTGATTAGTCTTCCAGAAGTTCTTTTGAAAGATAAAAGATGTTTGCCTAGAAAATCCTCAACTCCATGAATCTATTCCTTCTATTACTGAAGATTGTCTTTTTAAAATTTATCTTTTATTTAAATTTGTCTTGTTTTATTTTTCCCTCCCTTCCCCTATGATCCTCTATTTTGTTTCTAATATTCGACATATGAGTCTGAGAGCAAATTAAGTAAATTGACATTCTGATTGCATACACACATTCATATACACATTCTTCCTATAATATGAATATGATATACATATTCATGTGTATACATATTAATATTCCTATAATATGAATATTTTATGAATATATATTGCACATATGTAATATCTATGTGAATGTGCATACACACATTCATATACACGTTCTTCCTATAATAGATCAGGATTTTACCTTTTTGTATATGTTCAGCATTATCAACAGAGCCAGGAGTATCAAGAAGCAGCAACATATCAAGTTTTGATGATGTAGTAACATCATGTAAAAATGCCAATAAAGAAAACGATATGTTAGGGAGGGTGACTCCCTATAACTGAGATGCAAAAATAGATTAAACTAAATTTAAGTTCCCGGTAGGATAATGTGTATCTGATTACAGGCCCATATTTCAATCTTGCTTATTAACAACCTATATCTTCACTATAAGACCTCAGAAAATACAAGTCACTAGTATTTTAGAAATTTAAAAAAGAGAAACTTGATTATTCTTAATTTTAATATCAGGGAGCTAGACTCAACAAATATCTTTCATCATACCCATAATCCAGACAAAGGATCTTAATTTATTAATTAAAAACATTAGCATCCAGATGCTTTCATTAGATGTTATTGTTAACATTTCTCTGTCTCCTCCTCTCTATAACCAATCACGTTGATCCTATATTGCAAATGTTTACAGAATCTAGTCCCCTCTCTCCTTTCTAGTCTCTATCCCTAAATGTCCACTCCTTGGATTAATGCAAGGAGCAACTAATGCGTATTCCTGCTACTCATCCCATTTCCCTGCTATTCATGCATGTTCCACATAGCTACGAGGATCTATAATTTTGTACTTATTTCTTTTCTTTTTCCTTTTTTAGAGTTCGTTCATTTTTTAAAATTAAAAAATAACAAACACTTGTAATACATTCAAACAGAATATAAAATGTGAAAAGTAAATGTTTTTTCTTCATCACTTTACACCCACATCCTAAAGGTAGCCACTGCAAACAGCTTGGTATAGGTCTAAAGAGTTCACACTAGACATGTTCATCTCTAGCAGGCATTTGCACTTCATGACACATCCTAGATATTTTTCAAATAAGTATAAATGAACTTACTTGAACTTTTTTATTTCTACCTGGTGCTTTATTGTATGGTTTACAAAAATTGATACATAAAATTTCCTCATTCAGATACCTTTATGTTGCTTTCAATGTTTGTTTTTTCTATTACAAAAAGCTGAAACAAATATGACTATAAACCTATATTTTTGAACTAATGAAAACATTTCTCAGTTACAGATTCTTAAAAGAAAGTTAGCTGCATCCAGTAATATATATCAAGTAAAAGAAAGCTGCTTCATTTAATTTAGCTGCATTTTTAATTTTGATAGGTATTGTCAAATAGCCAGCAACAATGTCTTGAATAGTTGAGAATACTAATGGTAGTTTAGCATCTTTCAAAAATAAGGTGGTATCTCTTTATTACTTTATCATTTCTTCAATTATTGCTGAGGCTAGGGAATAGTTTACATATTAATCTGTCATTAATGTCTCTTCTTATTTTTCTATTTGTTGTTTCTTATTGATAAAAATGAGATGCTTACATATTATAGATAATAACACTTTGTTCTAAGTGGTTTTCCCTCTCTTGATTCTGGAAAAGAAGTAGACAAAAAAAATCTCCTATTTTTATTAATGCCATGTTTTATCATATAACCATTAATAATTTTAGGTATTTCACCCTTTTCCCACTGATTTAAATGGCACCTTTTCATATAATGACTTCCATTGATTTATTTAATCCACAAAATTTCTCTTTGAGATTAAAAGACTCCATTCTCTCTTTAAAAAAACTAAGTTTTAGTGAAAATTCTATTGTATTTTCATATCAATTTCAGAGAATTGAGGTTTTTGTAACACTGAATATGTGTGTTTATAAAATTATTCAAATTCAGGTTTATTCTTCATTTTATAAATAACTATACATAATTCAAGATATATTTCCAACACATTTTAATGGATGATTGCTGAAAAAAAATAAAATCACCAATTTTTTGTATAATTGTATGGCATCTGACCATCTTAGCACCCATGGAGATGATAATATATTAATATAGTATATTGCGCCAATATATTTGTTAATGTTGAAGGATTCTTATGTTATAAAATACTACTTGACATGGTATATATTTCTCTAAACACACATCTCTTGTCATAATAAGTAATGCTCTCTAATAAGATCTCAAACTCAGATTCCTGTAAGAGCCCAGCAGGTGGTATAAACTAATAAAGAATTAGACCATTATAAACTAAAAATAGATATGTTGTGCTTAAAAACACACATTTATTATATATCTTTCAAATTTAAAAATGAATTAATAAACAAACGATAATATCTCTTGGTACGTGTTCTTTAGAGCAAAAGTTATCTGTTCTCTGTTTTCCATTCATTCAGTAATCATATACTGACCACTGGTTTATTATGTGTATAAAACATCATTTTAGGTACTATAGTGGTGACAGAGCTGAATAAAACATGATCTCTTGGCACCTGGGTGACTCAGTGGATTAAGCCTCTGCCTTCAGCTCAGGTCATCATCTCAGGGTCCTGGGATTGAGCCCCACATCGGGCTCACTGCTCAGCAGGGAGCCTGCTTCCTCCTCTCTTTCTGCCTGTCTCTCTGCCTACTTGTGATCTCTCTCTCTCTCTCTGTCAAATAAATAAATAAAATAAAATCTTTAAAAAAAAAAACAACCCATGATTCTCTCCCCTCTAGGAGCTTACCATCTAATCATAAACACATAATAAAAAAATTATATAAATCACCAGACTGTTACAAGCTCTGCTAAGACTGTCTGCACTTGATGATGAAAAAAGAAGAATCTGAGAATTACTTACTGGATTATGTAATAGATGAGGAGAGATTGTGAGAATTAACTTAATTTCTCCCCTTCTTCCCTAGTTCCAATATGGAATGCAAATTATGGTGTCTAACATATATTATCTAAGTTAACTGACCCATCACTAGACATACAAATTCACCTTAACAACTGAAAAACAGTGGGGATATATTTATTCATATGCATGCCTCTTTGTGTCTGTATGTGTTTGTGTATATGTGTGTATACAGGATGACTGAAGACTGAAAGCATTTTCCAGTATCTCCTGAAGTATAAAAAGTAAGTTTACTTTTCTATGTGGAGAAACATTAAATGTAAAGCCAAATTTTGCACCTCATAATTTACTCAGTAATTACCCAGATAATATGTAATGTCCAGAGTTACTGGAATATTGTGCATTTTCAAATCTGAAATGGCCCTTGGTGTTTTGGTTTCTTTTAAAATCCTAAAGAAAAATTCAAATCAGTAAACAAACATCTCACAGGTATTTATCATAATGCTTCCTCAAAGACAGAGTATTTTTCATTACTCAATATCCGTGTATGTATATGAGTAGTAGAAATTTAGAGAACTAGTTTATACAAAGTCCTTATCATAGATTCTAACTTCCTAACTCCGTAATTCCCAGTACTTTGACCTTTACAATTTTAATTGGCTTACAACATATACTCTGTTTAAAGTGGTTGCTGTTGTTATTACTGTTGTTGTTTTTTTACAGTTAAAGTCAAAAATCACAAATTAAGTCATTAATTAATATACAGCTACTCCTAAAGTTATAATCCTCATATTTTGAATTCTTTAAAATTGAATTCACAAGTATTACTCTGTTTTGTGTGATTAAATGTTTGATTGATTAAACACTGTTATCATAGGAAAATTTTCTTGAATAAACCCTTCCTTATATGTTCTTGAGAGTTATCTATTACAAATGATTTGGATAATGAAGCATGATTCAAAATAAAATACTATAGGATAAGGGAAACTGATTTATGTACAATAATTTAAAGCAAGTAAGTAGTTTAAAGCCATCAGACTTTTTTTCCTTTTGAGTTTCTGTTTCATTCATTTCAAAGAATTTTTTTCAGTTTATCCTCCTGTAGAAAAATCTGTAGATAGTTTCCCTGAATCACCCTGAATTTCCCCTCTATCAAGGTACCCTTGAGAAATTAAATGTCAACATCTCAAAATAGTGGATTCTATGCTCCAGAAACTGAATGGTATTCAAGGCTCAATGATTAAAATTGTGGCCATAAATGGAAAATTTCTCTGCTATTATTAGTGGGGTTTCAACCATGCTATTAGCTGAACCAGAAATAAAGTTAGGGATACACTCCACAAGGAAATATGCCACTCTAAAACAGAGGACAGAGTAAGACCTCCTCATGAGTAGGGAGCACACGAGAAAGGGATTTCATAGTTCTATCCCCTATGTCTTCTGCAATAAGTTGGAAAAACTAAATTGAAGCAGATAGGTTATGCGTGTCTCTGATCCACTACTATAATCTTCACATTAAACTTTCTGTAACCAAATAGTTCTCCACATTTCCATTCCTAACTGAATACAGGAAAGGTTGCTACAGTCCACACTGGAAAGCAGAGGTGAT
>RCUC01151624.1:0-67272 GCA_003697995.1 Taxidea taxus jeffersonii | reverse complement strand
GGTGAGCACTGCACTTACTTGTGGCAAGGAGCAAGGCCAGAACTCAAACACAACTGTCTGCTTCGATGTAAACACTTTCTCTTTAATTGTCGGGGCCTCGACGTTTCCTCCCCAGATAACTATATTCTGGCCCAAGAGACCAGTGTATCTTCTCAAACACTTGCTAGGCTATTTTTTTTTCCTTCTAGTGCCATGTGTGAGGTCTCTACGTTTGGTAGCTTTTAATTCATCCTGTCTGCCTGGCCTCAATGGCTGATCTAATAGTTCCCCGAATTCCATTTCCAGACGATCCCCCAGAGACTCCTATTTAAATCCAGCAATACCTCCTTGGTTCAAATCTTTACGCTGCCTTTTTAAGCCTGCAGACAATTGTGGCTTCTGTTTGGAGGCTCAAGCCAACCTCCCAGCCAATCCCCAAACAGAGATGATTACCACCTACCGAGCACGGACAGGCACCCGAGCTGTCCTTGACCAGGGATAACAGCTCTGGAGAGGTAAGGGTCTCTGCGCGGCCAAGGGAGGCCCTACCCCACTGCTGAAATGATCTTGTAGAAATTTCCCCTTTCTAGGTCCTCCACAGGACATGAGTTTATTAACATAGTGACCCCAGCAGATGTCCTGTCAGAGAAACACCTGGACCCAAACAGTAGGATGAGTCAATCCTCTCCAGCCTTCCCCTCTCTTTCTCTCCATGAAAATCTGGTGCTGGACATCACTGCAAATGCTATCATTCCTCTCAAGTCCTCCTGGAGCTTCCTGGCTAAGTCCATCTTTTTCCTCATGAGTTTGAGCATCTCTCTCTTCTAGGACTTGTGAGCACCACCCCTCCTAAACTCTGAGGAAAGCAGAGTCCGTGCCGCAGTCCCCTCAATCATGATGACAAGCCTGATGCTGGACAGAAGGAGTAACAAAATGAACAAATGAGAGAAATGACCGGAAATGGGGACACCCAACCGTATTCTTCTCTGTGTGGCTCGGACCACTGAATTAAACCCATCTCATCTATAATTTGAGGTCGGAATCCTGGTTAATGGTGGGCCACGGGCAACTTCTTCATGCTTACCTCTCCCAATCATTAACTCAGATAAATAACTCGCTTCACCAACCATGAAGTGACAAGTTCACAGAGATTCTAAATCAATGGTTCTGATGTTACTCAGACAGGACATAGTGCTGAAGGCTGTAGAACTTTGTCTCCACCTACATCTGGCTCCTCTTTTCAACCCATGACAGGCTGGCATGAACCAGAGGATGGAAATGACGAAGAAGACCAGGGGAGGGAACCTCTGAGAATGCCCTGGTGGGGCTCCCACTAGGCAAGACCAAAGAGCAGGGGAAAACAAGCACTCACACCTCACAGTGGCTTGGTGATGGACAACCTCAGACTCACTTTACAGAAGGAGAAACTGAGGCCTGGAGAAATTCAGTGTCCCGAGTGAGGACACACTAGTTGGCAGACAGCTTTTGCTCTCCAACCAAGGGCTTTCTGTGTTCTGCCAAGGTCACTAGTTGCAACTCATGCCAAAGCATCAGTAAAAAGGGCCAGTTTTTAAACAAGCGATCACGTTCTTTCAGCTTCTTAAAGTAATTTGCCTCATTTCAAAAACAGAGTATTTTTTGCCCAAGAGAGTGAAAACAGAAGTGGTGTCAAGTGTGTAGGGGAACTAGCCTCTCGCCCATAGTTGATGGGAACAGACATAAGTATAACCTTCTGGAAGCAAAATCTGGAAATGTTAAAACAGCTGTAACACAAGCATATCCTTTATGCAGCAATTCCACTGAAATAGTGTACACGTACAAAAAGGACACGAGGATGTTCATGTTAGTACTTATAATATCAAAACATTAGAAGCAATCAAAATGAAAGTTGTTAAAAATATTAAGGTAAATTCATGTTAATGGAGTATTCTGCAACTATTATAAAGAAAGAAAATCCTATAAAGGGCTGGTTATGATTTGTTTATTTTATTTAGGAGATTTAAGTCCTACACAATGTGTGAATGTACGTGTGCGTGTGTATGGACAGAGCTCCCATAAGAATTAAATTATTCCTTATAAAGCCCTTACGATAGTACTCAGCAAACACTAAACATTAGGAAAAATTTATCAAAATGTGATGGTATATGCATAAAGAAAATACAGAAGAATATAAGCTAAGGGATAAACAGGGGCTCATTGAGAGGCAGGGATTATGTAGAGTTTCTTTCCTTTCAATACATTTGTGCTGTTTGACAATTTTTTACAGGATGATTTGTACCATGAAATATTAATAATGACATGTTTTCTCCAAGATGAAGAAACCTTATCACTCAGGAGAGAACATCTTTCATCCTTCCATTTGCCTAGAATTTAGTTTAGGAATCCTAAACATTTCAAATTCATATGATGCACCGAACGCTTTAGAAAAGTAGATTTCTGGCAGCGCTAACCCACTCAGAGGATGTAACTGAAGGGATGGAAGGAGAGGATAATGTCATGAATGTTGAACACGACAGCTATTTCCTCTCCCTGAAAATCTGGGAGTCTTCTCTGGAGCCCGAGGGCTACTGGGAGCCAACAGAGGAAGCGAGGAGCATTCAAGCTTCCAAGCTATCCCTTGACAGACGTTTTGCGGGGGGATCCTGCTCATCATATCCCGCAGGCCAGGTGAGCCTGGGTCTTGACCGCTGCCGGAAGGAGCAAGAGGATGAAGTCAAAGAGAGACCTAACCACGCCCGTGATGACTACATGACGACTAGCAGGTTTTCTTAAAGGCTAAGGGTCTATAGACTTTCCTCCAAACCTCACAGGCAAAATCTGAGATGTGAGTCTTTGGGAAAATGAATAGGTTATGTGGCCATACAGGGATATTCCTGGGTTTGATAGAACATGGTGTTCTTGGTCACCTCATGGAATGAGCTAATAAATTGAGTATGTCCCTAGGCTTTTTCTCACTGTGAAGTATTTTATATATCTATTACTTTTCTTCTGTTTCACATCTCAGTTGACTGTTCAGTGTAATCAGAACTAAATTTTAAAATTTGGCCATGGCAGGAGGGCATCTGCCTCTTCGGGTGTGATTTTAAAGGGACTCTCTTAGTATTTCCTCACAAAGAATTAAGTAAGTGTTCCCAGGCTCTGGAAAATTTGCCTGTTATAACAGGCGAATTTTTACTCCCTTTTATCCTATTGAAAAAAATCAGGACTCAGTGTTGAAATATTTTTCTCCTTTATCAACAGAATACTGAATTTCTCATTCCCCTTGCTGATGTGTTTAGATCAATTCCTAGAGGGGGAATTCTGGCCCCATGGGCCACATACACAACTGTGTGAATTGGTTTACCTAAGAGTTAGGTGCCAGCACACGATACTATCAGGGCCTGGCTGACTCACAAGAAAGCTTCTAGAAGGACAGGTCATGAGATATATCATAGACTTCAACTCATCAGAAAGCAGCCCACATCTCCACCACAGCACCAGCCACACTGAGCTCCAATCTATCTGCTCACTAGTGTGCCTCTCTCCAAGACTTCTCAGGATGAAGGATGCTACCTCAGGCTACCTTATGCACCCAAGACCCTGTGTTGCCTCCCACATGGCCGGAGAGCGGAGCTACTTCTCTCCGCACATACTGTGTGTCGCTTGGATCTAGCTACCTCATAAGCTGCCATTGAGATCAGATTCAATGGAGGACATAGGGTCGGTGAGCAAGGAGGAGGAGGTACAAAAGCCTCTGAAGGTAAAGTTGCACTGTCCCTTTACCTCAGGATGGTGGGAAAGCACTGGTATAAAAAATACCCAGGTCTGCCCCACACGGGCTTTACCTAAGCTCTCCAGGATGGGAGAGGGGAAACAAAAGCACACTTTGGTGCACCTGGAACCCCAATCAGTTATTTTTAAGCATTCCAAAAGCGAATCCTCAGTGGATTTTGTGAGAGTCATAGCTCACAAAATATTCTCACACTACCTCACTCGATCCTCACCGTAGACCTCCCAGGGGACAGAACAGAGCCAGAGTTCAAATCCAGGAGTCAAACCTCGATACGAATTCCAGGGCTCAATTACGGGGAGGGTGAGGGACCAAATCTCAGTTAGCCTCCTTTACCTGTAAAACTAGGTTAATAATATTTACCACACAGGATGTCTGTGAAGAGCAAGTAACACGGTGACCATCAAAGTCCCTGGCAAATAATACCCACTCAGTAAATAAGTCTGGCTTCTCTGTCTTCCGATCCCAGAGTCCTTCCCTGAGGCAATGCCACCATTAGAACTTGCAGCCGCAGTCCTTTGACAGGCGTGTGGCTCCCTGGCTGCTCGGGCCCCACATGGCAGCCCGTGCCCATGACGGGGGAGCGTGGTGGCCGTCCCAGCACAGCTGGCCAGCACCTGGTGGGCTGCCTGAGTGGCCCTGCCTCTGTGGGAGGCTCTGGGACAACATTCCAGCTGCCAACTCTTCATCCTCCCCTACCTGTTCTAACCATGAGGAACTTCTCTTTCTTTTCTCAGTATTTTGGATATTGGTCTCACATCCATCCTTCAGATGTTTTTTAAGACAACTTCTCCCCAGGTGACCACAGCACAAGGACGGGATGGCCTGGCAGAGGGCCCTGGGCAGGTTGCCTCCCACATCGTCTTAGCTCCCCCCTCTTGCTCAACCTGCACATCTCCAGAGATCAATGGCTAAGGCTTTGAGCACGTCTTTTCTGCTTGCAGGAAAAACATAGTATTAATAATGGTTCTGGAACCAAGGTGCATGGGTTCAGATCCAACTCCACCTCTCACCATCTCTGGTGTGGCTCAGCAAGTATTCAACCTCCCTTTGCCCAAGTCTCATCCCTTGTAAGATGGGGATAACAACATAGCTTTTGGGGGGATTTAATGAGGCCCATAGTAGGTACCCAATAAAATGTAGCTTTTATTTATAGAAAAAACACCTTTCTATATACATTGTGTGTGTGTGTGTGTGTGTGTGTGTGTGTGTGTGTAAATGTATTGTGAAATCAGTTCCAGAAGAATATATATAGGACGGTTTATATTAGCATCCTTCAGGGAGCATGCAAAGGAGAACTTTTATTTGATATGTACTGGTACCAGTTTACAAGCATATGTTATTTTTGCAATTTAAACACACTTTTAAAAAGAACACATTTTGAAAAGAACACATTTTTGAAAAGAACAGACTTTTGAAAAGAACACACTTGGGTATGGTTGTAGAAGAGAAAGGGAGGGGAGGCGAAGAGGGGGAACAGAGAAGAAGAGAAATGATTTTCTTTAGGCAGAAGCCAAGGGCTGGATCACAAAACATCTTGACTGGCTGAGATATCCTACTTCTAGTCACAGAGTTTCCAGAGCCCTGTAGGCAAAACCTTCTGCCATATATATGTCAGCCATACACAAATTTCCTTCATATTTTCTGAAGTATTCTAGCTGGGGGTAGGGCAGAAACCCAGCTCCAATGAACCAAGTCAACCTGGGCTGGAGAGGTAGATCAGGGAGGCTCTGACCTCGTTCACAGTGGGAGGGCTGTCCAGACTCTTGGAGCACTTTAAGGAGTGAGAGGCAGCCCCCTTGGGTCTCGGGAGAGTAACGGGGCACACCTAGGACAAATCCTATGAGACAGACAATGCTTCCAAGAGATCTGAACATGTTCTGCGAAGAAGTCTATACCCCTTTGCCTGGGAGGAATGAAGGAAGGCTCTGCCTCTTGCTGTAGAATCTTCTGTGCTGATTAGTTTCCCCAATGTCCCACAGAACACAGACTGAAGCAAGCAAAGGTTTGTTTCACTACCTTCTGGGCAACAGCCCCCAAAACGCTACTCACCTTTCCCCCCATCCTAAAATCTCAGGGTTATGGATAGCAAAAAGTCTTATCCTCTTTTGATAAAAGTTACATCACCAGAACACCAAGAATAAAGTTGCATATTCTTTTATGTAGCCAAGGTATTCATTTGGCCAACCCACATGTCTTTTCAAAGGGTGAAATGCCCCTTCTATTTAACTTCCTTCATATCACTTTTGATGGGTAAAAATCTTATCAGTTTACACAATGCATCCTCCAAGAAGCTTGCATTTCTAGAAAACCATCTACCATACAGAACATGTTCTATGAAAGTTTATTTCAAATTGTAGATGCTGTATCACTTCTCTCCATAGTCACTTATCTTCTGGGCCCCCACTGAAACAAACACATGTATTTCTGCTAGCAACTAGGAACATATTCCACCCCCCCTTCTTAATGTCTCTGCTAAGAAAGTTCCTGCCAGCCAGTATGTCCTGTAGTCCATCTTATTTATAACCTGCCCCCAACCCTGACCAAACTCACCCAAAGGAACTGGATCTGCTGTAAAGGAAGATGTCAAAAAGGATCCTCAAGAAGTTGACTTACCTTTCTCATGGCTGTTTGGTGGTGGTGGTGGAAGCGGGGAGGTGACAGGTTTGGACTTGTCATAGTTGTTAAAGCTCTGGCTGCGTCGGTTGTTAGCAGTGGCTGACCCTCCACGTGTTTTGGCTTCGCTGCCTGCAGCAGATACCCTTGCAGTGGGACCTGGAAGTCTAAAATGCAAGAGCAACAGAAGGATGGATTCAGTCTCAGGGGAACAGCAGTGCCTCAGAAGAAGGAACTGCAACCAGGCAGGAGGTAAATGAACCATTCAAGACATCGGGTCTGTGGAGTTTTGTCAATCAAAAGATTTAGGGGAATCACTACAAACGTCTAGGCTACTAATGACCCGAGCAAAGTCCAACAGCAAAACTTGAGTTTGCCTTTGAGCAAAGAGAAATTCTGAAGGAAACGTCAATGAGCATGTTTGCTGATTAAAAATACAAAGTTCATCTTCCTTTTTCTCTTGGATGAGTAATTTTACTTTTCAGTGGGGCCAAACAACGTCACCTCTAATTCTATGAAGTGTGGGACATAAAGGTCAATTAAGACTCTAAAAAGTGTTTACTTTATTATGTGTGATCTCTTTTGATAGGTATTAATAAGGTGTTTGCCATAACCCAGGGTTGCAGGGTCCAGAAAATTATGTGATTTATAATGGTCAGAAAAAGACTTGCTAGCACTCAGAACCCAACTACAATGAAAAAACTTATGGCCTGGGTGAAAACATGTGTTGAGACATGTATTTTTCCTCAACACCTGACAACTTGTCTCCATAGGCATTACTTAGAGGCTGAAGCCCAGCTTCTCTGCACAGTAGATGGATAAAATAATATGTTCTTTCCGTAGAACCAGCAGGAAGCCATTAACCTAAAGACAAACATACATGTTCTCTTTAAATGAAATACCTCTATTGGGGTAATTTGGGAAATAAAGTTAGCAGACATCTTTGTAATATGTCTCAAGATATTATGGCCTCCTCCCCCAAGAGTTAAGGTTAAGTCTCCCCAGATCAGGAACTTGGGTTCAGAGACTACAAAGCAGGCTATTTCTAATCATTAAAAGTTGAAAGATGAATAAATAATGAAATAGTTCTATCTTTCAGCTAAAACCCACTTAACTGTGTTTAAAAGCCACTGGAACCTCTGCTGACTAGCATTAGATCTAGTGATAAGTCTGAACTTTCAACTCATAAAGCTTTCAACTTTCTCTTCCCATGCAAATCTGCAAGCACCAAAGAGGTCTGCAGTCTGGAAGCATTTTACATATAAGCAGGCAATCACTTTAAACTTTTCTTGCTGGCTGAGCAAGAAAGATGGTTGTAGAATAAACAGAGAACATGAGCTAGTGTGAGAGCACTGTAAAATTTATACAGTTAAGAAGAAGGTGGCTCAATTCCCTGACTGGGAACTAGGCGAGAAGGAAGGGGTGAGTTCTCCCCAACCAAGTGGCAGAGGGAAGTGCACTTTCCACTGCACTAGGAGGATTTGCCCCTCTGTTAATTTACCCCATCTTGTTTGGAGAAAATATTCACCCCATAAAGACGGGCACAGAGTGGGGTACAGAACCAACAGTGCTTTGGTCTATATTTGAATACCAGATGTGTCCAGCACAACTGAATAAGGAGGCCTAGGAATGGGATCTTGGTATGTCTTCATTCTGCTTTGAGTACAAACAGTACCCAGTGAGGCTCCTGAGTCATTTTTAGCAGAGTACTGACAACTAGTGGTAGAGATTCTGCAGGTGCAGACATGGAGTCCTTTGGGCTGGACTCCTCTAACCCAGCTATAGTCTCCAAGAGTCCTTATGCCCACAGACAGGCCTGGAAAAGGATTATTGCCTTGTTCCAAGATGTCACAGCAACTGTATGAACTGGTACAGGGTAAAAGGCCATAGCATTCTGCTTCAGAGGGGGTTTGCAAGGAATAGAGAAGCAAAAAGCAACAGGAAGGGAAAAGATATATTCCTTTCAGAGCTGCTAAAGAGGCCCCACTGCCCTGACCCAGGGCTGAACCACAGATTTTTCAGGGCAGTCAGGGACATTAAAGAAAGAAAATTGATCAAAGCATCGAATGGAATGAGTATAACCTTGAATTGCATAGGCAATCTAGTCCTCTGTGAGGCAGTGTGGAATAATGGATAAAATACGGGCTTTTTCCATACACATGACAGTGGACCAGTGTTATAATCTCTCCAAGATTCATGTTCCATATCAGATAACTTTGGGATAATAATGAACTATCCAATAGGATCATTGTTCATTTGGAATGGGGCTTAATGTCTGGCCTATTATAAGTACTTAACGCATGTGAGTTCCCTCTCTCATCCTCTCTGCTGAGCATAAATTCATAAATGAATTCAGCATTGTAATAAAGGAAAGATGCTTTGGTACAAAAAAAAATCAAAATAATGAAGGAAACCGATGGATCTAGATGAATGTATCAGAAGAGAGAGGACAAAAATCAACATAAGAAAGTTTGAGATCTACATTTTCAAAGAGGCAAGCCAGGCTTTGGCAGATGGTACTCATTTCCCTAAGAAACGTTCCAGAAGAGAAATTGCTTCATCCAAGTATCTGTGATGGAGACCTTATACTTAGGATACCTCTGAGCCATCTGTAGGCCCCAATCCCCAGAGTGAAACATTCCTGGTCTTGGATCAACTAAGACAGTTCTGGTTTCTCATGGGTGGTCATCATCAGATTCTCTGCACTGAATAAGGACCTAGAGGTGCACCTCCGATGGGAATGGCATAGCCTTCAAGTGGCTGCAGGGTTGTGCCCAATTTTCTAGGACATGGAGAAGGCCTTGAAGATCATGGAGACATGGAGAAGATCTTGAATTCCTTGGAGGTAGCTGATATAAAAAAGAATGGTCAGCACATATTTAGGCATCAAAAGCCACTCCAAAGTTCAATCCAATTCATGTCACCTTCCACCTCCATCGCTGTGACACCTTAATCAGGACAGCTCCTTGAACTTGCCCAAATGGAAAGACTAGGTGGAGACCAAGTAATTTCTTCCAAGTTTCAGAAAGTGTCTAGATGCCTTAAAACATGGGTTTTGTTGTGAATGGCCCTGAATAATTGCTTTCTCCAAAGCAAGCCCCCCACCAGCCCTCTGAAATTTTCAGCAAAGTGCAGCTAACATACAAAGGCCATGAATGAACATGTGGTGGGTAGGAAGTAAGGAAAAAGGCTTGTTTGGATCGACCCATGAGGGAACCAAAATATTCTTTGGGACAGTGAGTCAATCCTCCCAAGTTAATTCAGAGTGAAGTATAAGATTTCAAATGTAGCATTTCAAAGACAAAGGTGACCTTGAGGACCTAAGGTTCATGGGACAATCATGGGGAAGGCACTGGGTTTTCTGAAAATTGAAGAGTTTTCTATGGTCCGAATGTTTACGTCCCCCCACTCCAAATTCCTATGTGGAAATCCCAATGCCCAGTGTGATCTCGTTAGGAGGTGGGCCTCTGGGAGATGACTGGGAGATGATTAGGTTATTACACAGAACCCTCAAGAATGATATTAACACCCTTATAAAAAATGGTGCAGAATACTAGCTGGCCTCTTCAACCCTATGAGGACAGAGTGAGAAGTCAGCCATCTGCCACCTGGAACGTAGTGCTCACCAGAACCCAACTAGGCTGGCATCTTGATCTTGGACTTCCAGCTTCAAGA
The DNA here is from genome assembly GCA_003697995.1 of Taxidea taxus jeffersonii. Lineage (NCBI taxonomy): Eukaryota > Metazoa > Chordata > Mammalia > Carnivora > Mustelidae > Taxidea > Taxidea taxus. The sequence goes on along the minus strand of RCUC01151624.1, from coordinate 57,233 downwards.
AATGTGGCCAATAAATTTCTGTTGTTTATCAGCCACTGAGTCTGTGGTATTTTACTACAGCAGACCAGACAGACAGAGGGAGGGTTCTTGTTCATTCTCCTCTAGATCTTAAGGGGCTGACTGATCCCAGGTGACATCTAAATTACATACGTATTAATAAAGTAATATACAAAGGTCAGAAGTAATTCAAAGAAGGAAAATTATAATCTTGGAAGTTGGTGGGATGGCCAGGGAGGGTTCCAAATAGATGTGACCCCAGAGGAAGATGGGGCACATGGAACAGAAATGTGAGCGGAGGGCAAGAGGATACGGAGTCAGGATGAGAGGCAGAGGTCTCCTGAAGAGGAAGGAAAAGCTGGTGTGTGCTAGGGAGCAGAGGACAGGTTGGGAGGAAATGAGGCTGGAGAAGCAGGCAGGGCAAGGGCAGAGAAGTCCTTGTGTGCCACAATATGAATCTGAACATTGGCCTGGCCTCCAGCAATGAGGCATTTGTTAAGGAGGCTGGGAGAAGAGCTAAAGCAGAAAAGGGGAATATTCTCCGGTTCACAGTAACACAGACCCAGCTCATTCTCAGGTTCATTACTGTTAACATCTTTGAGCATCACCAAAACTGCTATCAAGTCCCAACCTGGAAACAGTTGCTGCCTGTACATTAGCATCCCTCTTCTCAGGAGAGTTGGGTCTCACTCACGTGACCAGCAGGGAGAGGAGAGCACGTCAGGTCAGTCCTGCATCATTTATGGTGCCAGAATGTTCCAAGGATCCCTTTGCCAGAACAACTCTACTTCTCAAGATCACTCCATGTTCCAAACATAGTTACAAAATGACAGAGGGCACAGATGGGTTCTTTGAAACATATACATGTTGCTTTTCCAAAAAAAAAAAAAAAAAAAAGGTAAATTTAAAGGAAGTGGTGTTAAAAAAGAGGCAGAAGAGAAATCTCGCTGCTTTTGGAGCCACAGCTGATTTTGTCAACATGTTCAGAGCCAAGCAGGCAGGGTGGTAAGTAGTCACTGCTGGCACATCACCTGTGAGTGCATCCCAACTCCACACGTGTGCACGCTGATGGAAAGAAAGGCCTTCTTCCCCACAAAGCCACTTGAAATGGAGAAGATGGCCCTCCCAGGAAGGATGGCAGCTTGTGTGCACATGTTTAGGATCTCAGGTGGAAGGTGTGATCAGAGATGCTTTTTTTAGCCAGAGGAGATCATTAAATGCTAAATCTCTCATCTCCATGGCCTCTGCTTTTCAGCAGCTGGACAAAGAGCACAGAAGTATGTGCCCCACCGCTTCCTCGACACAAGATGGTTGTGTAGATCAATTCCGTGGGGCTTTGCTACAGGTGGCCTGGTGACCCCAGCTGGCCCAGATCAACCCGAAACACCAACATCACTGTATCTGTTGGTTATGGTGCACTCATTTTGGGCCAGACGTAAAAGGGCTGGAGATGAGTTTACTTGATCCACATCACACTGAATGAGGCAGTGAGGAAACACAAGCTCCTGGAGAATAAACATCTGCCCAGGTGACGTGGTGAAGAGGGGCTTTCAGGAGGTTTGACTGGCCACACTCACAGCCTCCATGTCTCTGCAGATGGACTATGCCTATGAACCTGGCACCCACCGGTTCCAGGTTCCAGGTTCAACGCACCCGTGTTGCCAAGAGACGATAATTATAGTCGAAGGCAGAAATTCATGGAAAACCTCCATCCCTGTGCCGATTCCTCCATAAGCCTCTTCCCTGCGTCCAGACTCCAGGGTGAGGCTTCCCACCCTGCTGGATACCCCTGGTGCCTCTCGAGGTGTTTGACTCTGCAGGTGTTCCAGCAATGTTTGCTCTTGAACAAGATCTATTTCCCGAGCTCTGGGAGAGGTGCCTTCCTCCATCAGCAGGGGTAAGGCTATTTCTTTTGGCAGCTAACTTTACGGCTACATTTGGTGATGCCTGGATCAGCTAAAATGCTTATCAGAATTGTGTTCAAGGCTGGGGATGGGAAAGGGAGGGGGAGAAGGGAGAGCAAGGAGGATTATTAGGCAAATAATGAAACAAAGAACATTCTTTCATTAGCCTCATCAGAGACAAAAATGTATCCAAAAGAAACTCTAGGTGGGGGATGTGACCCTGAAAGAAAGCCAGACCTTGGCTTTCAGTCAGCTTGGAAGCCCTATACCCAGCACACCCTGGGGGAGGGGCAGACATGGCCTCACCCTTCAGTCCTTCCTCTCTTCCCACTGCCTCCTTCCACCATCCGGGACTGATAACAAATCATCCTGCGATGGCCATGTGCCTCAAGCAGATATCTCCCCAGCAAGCTCCTGTTTGCTTTATCTTCTAGAACGGAGCACATCGTGGGAACAAACACTGGATTTCAGGTTCCCTCCAAGCTCATTTCCCTCCTTTCCTTTTGTCCGTGAAAGAATTTCAATCTACAGTGGAACTGGAGGATAGGAAAGGGAGAATTTCATGCACACACCCTCAAAAGAATGGCACTTAAGAACAGGGAGGCTGATTTCCCATAAATGTCTGATTTACAGAATATGGAAACTTATCTCCTGACCTCTACACATCTGCCAGAATTCCTGTCCATCTTCAAACTGAATGAACATACTCTTTGGACTCTGGTTGGACCCTCACATGCCCCCTTGCATTCCTGGTCCATCAATACAGCACACCCCAGGGGTGCCTGGGTGGCTCAGTGGGTTAGGCCTCTGCCTTTGCCTTAGGTCATGGTCTCAGGGTCCTGGAATCCAGCCCCACACTGGGCTCTCTGCTCAGTGGGGAGCCTGTTTCCCCTCTCTCTCTGCCTATCTCTCTGCCTACTTGTGAACTCTCTCCCTATGTCAAATAAATAAATAAAAATCTTTTTAAAAAATACAGCACACCCTAAATCCTCAATAGACTCACTTGTTTCTTGCTCTGGCATGTGTTTCCCAAATTGCAATTCCTCTGCTATTCCCCAAATAAACTCAATTTGAGTTTGGTAATTTGCACTTGCCTCAGTTTACCTCCTTATTTAGGTTGACACCCAGGTAGGGACATCTGCACCACACTAAAAAACTGGGAACCCCATTTGCCAGGAAAGTCGGTGTCCAAGTTGGACACTGTGCTGCTTTTCAGGGAAAGCAGGCACTCTCTAGTATGCTGTTATGACCTGCGTGTTTATGTCCTCCCCGCTCCTGCCCCAATTCATGTGTCATAACCCTAATCCCTGGGTAATGGTATCTGGAAATGGGGCTCAGGGGAGGGACTTAGGTCATGAGGTTAAAGACCTCAGGATGGGATTGGTGCCTTATAACAAGAGAATGAATGGGGCTTGCTTCCTCTCGTGCTGCTCTCTATGTGTGGACACAGCAAGAACACGGCCATCTGAAAACCAGGAACAGGGCTCTCATTAGAACCTGACTGAACGTTGTCCTGACCTTGAACTTCCCAGACTCCAGAACTGTAAGAAAAACATTTCTGCTGTTTAAGTCACCCAGTTTACGGTGATTTGTTCTAGCACCCGAAACTGACAAAGACACAAGATTATGAGAAGCACTGATGAATGTGGGTTCCCTCCTGTCCCCCGGAACCAAGTCAGGGTAGTATCTGGACTTGGTCTACAGAGAGGCCACTGCCCTGTGGCTTCTTGCCAACAGCCAGGCAGATCCCAAGCTGGGTCTCCCGATGTGTAACCTTTTAGAAAAGGAAAAGAAGGCTCTGGCTAGAAAAGGGACCTAGAGCTTGACCGAGTGGGGCAGCAGGCTGCCGTTCAGAACATATCTGCCACACGAATACAGATACAAATGCAGTGAGCGTCTCCCTTTAGTTTTAAGTGAGAATTCAATGAAAAGTAAATGAAGCAATTCCACCCCAGCATCAGGTTCTGTTGGGATGTTACAAATAGAGGCAAAAGACTAAGGGTAATGTCTGAAATCAAAGGTTTTTAAAAGCAGCCTTGACAACCCCCTAAGTACCAGATTTCGAAGGGGAGGAAGAGAGGAATGTTTTAAACATTGGTTAAGGTGAGGGTTCTAGAGTAAGATACCTGCTTTTTTGTACTTTCTGTGTCACCTTGGGTAACTTACCTAACTTCCTCGATTTTAGTTTTCTCATCTGTAAAATGGGGATAATACCATGACCTGCCATATGAAGACTGACGTGAGGATTAAATAAGATATGCATTCAAACTGGTGCATAATGAGCATTCAAAAATGTTAGTTCTTGCTACTTTTAAAAGAACAGTGGATCCCAAAGATGTGACCGGCATTTTCCATACCCTGGAACGGGTCCTCCTACGAGGCTGTAGATGCCAAACTCTGTGTCAAGAGAACTAGTTAGTGAGCAAGGCTGATTCTTATTTTTAGGAGACTGAGGCAATCTCTCCAAGGTACAAAAGAGCATCCAGAAATGAAAATGAGACAGAGCTGCCTTGCTGCTTTGTCTCCTCCCACCAATGGGAGTCATGCTTCAGTTCTTTATAATTCAAAAGAAAACCAATCCCACATTAGTAATTTTAGCAATAACAGCAACAATAAAAGCACCACACACACACACAAAAGGGATGCAGGTGAGGTGGGATCAGGGCCAGGCCAGAGCAGGGAGCCAAGCTCATCATAAAACAACTACAAAATCCACCTAGAGACTTACCTCTCCCTAAACCAGAAAGGATTTTGATGAGTGAACAATCAAAGGCCAACTCAAAGAAACGCAGAAGCAGTATATACAGCTTCATCTCACATAGGCTCTGACACACATATACACACTCCTTTTCAATGATGCCACCCCAGACACTCAAAACTCTCCAACATTGGGTCATTAGCCAAAGCACGTTTGGTTTGCTCAAACCGCAAACATGAAACGGGGAGAGGGACTGAAAGGAAACTTAGCCAGAGCAAAGGGATCAATGAGTTGGGTTGAAACCATGCTTTGCAGGACACAGAAAAATCTAACCTAGAAATCTTTTTCTGACCCAGAGTGAAGCGGATGATTTTGTTTTGAGATGAGTCCTTGGATGACGCACTGCATGATGGGAAAGAAAAACAGTAGAAGAGATGAGTGAGGGGAGGGAAGATATGTTAGACACACACATCACTAATAGGAGTAGGTAACAGTGGGGATGCGCCTGGTTTGCCCTCTGCCCACTTTTCCTACAATACGCAGCCTTCCTTCCGGCTCTAACTCTTCTGATGTGACAAAACTCCAATGTGAGAAATTACTATCAAGATTATCTAAGATTTTCTGTGATTTCTTTTTTTTTTTTTAAACGCCAAATATCTTTTCTGCTATGTGGGACATAAGGCTTCTTCTTCCCCTCAAAAGACACTGAAGTGAGGGGTATCTGAGAAGTTAGCAAACTTTATACCTTTTTTTTTTTTAAGATTTATTTATTTATTTATTTATTAGAGAGAGAAAGCACAGGCAGACAGAGAGGCAGGCAGAGGCAGAGGGAGGAGCAGGCTCCCTGCTGAGCAAGGAGCCCGATGTGGGACTCTATCCCAGGACGCTGGGATCATGACCTGAGCCGAAGGCAGCTGCTTAACCAACTGAGCCACCCAGGCATCCCATATACCTTTCTAAGAGTATCTAAATGTTTCTGGTTCACATACTTGGTCTACCAGTGTGTTTTTCAGGTAAATGTGCCATAAAATGTTTTCCAAAACAAGGGTATAGATGTTTGCAAAGTTTGCTGCTCTTGGGAAGATTCACTCTCAGTGGTATAGAAATGCTCATTTAAGGGGCACCTGGGTGGTACAGTTGGTTAAGCATCTGACTCTTGGCTTCAGCTCAGGTCATGATCTCAGGATCATGAGTTCGAGACCCGCATCAGCTTCCATGCTCAGCTCAGTATCTGCTTGAGATTCTCTCTCTCCTTCTCCTTCTGCCCCTCCCCACTGAGCTTGATTTCTCTCTCAAGTAAATAATCTCTCTCTCTCTCTCTTTTGAAGGGAAATGTTTATTTAAAGATGTCTGATCTTGCTTAATTCTAGGGTTTGGATGAAAAATCTGTACATGTTGGGGCGCCTGGGTGGCTCAGTGGATTAAGCCTCTGCCTTCAGCTCAGGTCATGATCTCAGGGTCCTGGGATCGAGCCCCACATCGGGCTTTTTGCTCAGCAGAGAGCCTGCTTCTCTCTCTGGCTGCCTCTCTGCCTATTTGTGATCTTTCTCTGTCAAATAAATAAATAAAATCTTTTTTTTTTTAATCTGTACATGTGAGGAAACTTGATTGGGTTTAATAGAAAGGTAAACTTACTTACTGCCTTATAAAAGGTAGAAATATTTATCTTTCTTGTATCCATACACCCTACACCATGTTCATCCTATACCGACCTGTGTATCTCAACACATACTCTTTTGAATCCTGGGTAGCAGTCTCAGGTGAGAAAGACAATGTTGGCGTTACTAGACTCTGGAAGTAAAGGAAGATACAAGAGAGAATGCAGGAGAAAAGAAATGAAGCAATTATCTGGATTTTTCCTGACCAGTTGAATATTGATAATATATATGGTAGACATAGATGGAAAGGAAAATGTGTCTTGGGGACTGTGCTCCTCTCCTGGACTCTGCACTGGTGAGGAATTTCAGGAGATGAAATGCGGATCAAGTTCTTGGCCTCACATGGATTAATAAGAGCTGAAGGGAAGAGGTAAACGTGAGTCTCCATTGGGCCATCATGGCGGAGTTGCTTGGATTCCCTCATGCCAGCAGTTCAAATTGCCTTTGTCAGCTTCCATGACTCCTTTCTTAACAAATTTCATGGAAAAGCTGCCAGGTTTTAGTATTTCCTATCCCAAGAGGTACAGTGTTTAGGCATGTTTGTATCTGGCACAGTTCTAACAGGGGCCTGGAACTTGGCGTTCCGGGCTTGCGCCAACATTTGTCACTGATGATCAAGGGTCCAAACCATTACCCTTGGGGCTCTGGTTACCAAGACAAAATTTGGGATAGAAATACAATGGAACTAAGCCAGTGATGCCATTTTACTATTCTTAAATTTACAGCCAGAGCGTAAGCATGGGATATTAGATCCCTAGAACTTGAGGATATGATCGTCCTTTGGAAGTAAAATTAGAATCAGTATATAACGTGGGAAACCATTCATCTGCAGAAGTAACCCAATCCAGGCCAGATAAAGGATGAGGGAGGACACAGAGCAACTACAAAGGCCAATCCATGTCATCACAGTACTGAGTCAGGGAGCCATGATGGTAGGAATCACTCTAGAATAAATGGATCTAAAAACCTGGCTTAAGTAGGTTTGGCTCTTCTTTAGGTAAAGGCTTTATGAACAGTAGAACGTTTCTTCTTACTGGGAGATGGGTGTCCTGACTGGAACATCTGGTTCTCTTAAGAAAACATACGCCTACCACTGGAGTGGGTGCCTCAGGCTAGCATAGCTTAGTGACACAAGCCCAGCATTGCTCAACACATGTTCCTTGGAATCCTGTATGCAGTGAGAAGATCTATGAAGTATGTTCTGAAGCTAAGTTGGAGGAATGCTTTCTACGGCCCCTTCTGAAGATGCACAGTGCACACGTGCTCTTCTCTCAGGCTCCGTCACCTCAATAAATAGCACCATTTACCAACGCTCATGCCAAGAATATAGGCTTTATCTGTGATGTTCTCCCTCACTCCAGCCAGTTCATCGATTCGCAGCCCTGTTGGCTCACCCTCGTGAAGTGGTCCATCAACAGATCTGCTCCACCCCTTGGTCCAAGCCACCATTCTCTAGAGGACTAAAAGAGCCTCTTACCTGGGTCCTTCCTTCCATCTCTATGCTTCATAGTCTTATTATCCAAAGAGGAGCTAAGAAGATTTTTTTTTAAACTCTAAATCAGATCAAGTCTCTCTTCTGCTCAAGACCCCCAATGGCTTCCTGTTATCTATAAAATGAAACACAAACTCTTTCCCCAGTTTAGCTAGCACTCTGTGACTGGACCTCAGGGTCACAACACTAGGCTACTGCAGGGACCACCAGTCATACTATCTTCCATGTAGATGGAGGCTTTGCTTATAGGTACCTTGTCATGTTTTCCAATTCCCCTCACCCACTGAGCTTCAGCCACACCAGCCTTCCTTCTGGTCCTCCAACCTGCCAAACTTTCTCTTATACCACAGGGCCTTTGCACCAGCTGCAACCTCTGGCTGATCTATTCTACACCTAAACTTCACATGGCTTGCTCCATGTCATCTCTCTCTCTACCCTGGTGTCATATTCCCAGAGAGAATCTCATAGCAGTCCAACCTAAATTATCAACCTAATCTTCTAAATCCCATCATCTTATTGTAGTACCACTATCTGATAGTTCTCTTCCCTATTTGCCTGCCTCCTCTAGGAAAATCAAAAGAGTAGGCACATTAGTGGTCTCATTCATCTGTGAATCCCAAGTGCTTAGAACAGCGCCTGGCATACGGAAGGCATTCAAACACTAGCTAAACAAATGAATGCATTTCTGGCAGATTCGAGGATCTGAATAGACCTGTATTAATAGTTCTAACAACTCAACCCAGATTATTTACCAACTTTTCCCCCCATGGAGCCCTTCCCCTGCAAGTTACCATCCAGGGAATAAGCACCCTGTAGAGTACAGTGTGGACAATGAGATCCTGGTCATTCAATCACCCAGGGCCATCAGGGACCTCTGATCAGAGGATGGCTTGCACTCAGGTGGTTCTTCAGGTCACGTACAGGGGCTCGCTGCCTGGCTCCCTGTGTCTCATTACTAGCCCAGGCATTTCTGCTTGTCTATAAATTTCCATAATGTAAATTGGATATAATTAGATAAATAATTAGGGGATTTACAACACACCCATCACTGCTGGTTTCAACACCATCACAAGTGGGAAGTAGCACTTCTCAGGGGAAGGAAAAAGTTGTAACCATCTATAAGGCACCTGCTTTTGTCTGGAACTGTTCTGTGCTTTGTCCAACTACAACGGGCTGCTGAGGGTACAAACGTGTGTGAGAAACCCTATGGTTATGAACACTGGTGCTTTGGGGGACTGGAAAGGAAAAGCCATTACTCTGCAGCACATGTTAAGTGAAATCAAGCAATCAATTTAATTAGAGACATTTAGATGATTTGCTAACTAAAGGTTTACAGCTTTAAGTAATTACTGTGGACTTTTCTCTAGAATTTTACCGTAAGTCAAAAACCTTCAAGCTCCAAATCCCTCTTCTTCCCCCTTTGCCGTTAAAACAAATGTTCTACAAGGCGATCTTCTGCAGAGTCACTGAGGAATGCAACTATTCCCAATGTAACCCAGGAGGTGGTAAGCAGCCTGGCCCTATGCTTGCATATCATCCTACACTGAGAGCTCCACTGGCAGGCATCAGCCCCCCCGGGAACATGAGCAACACCTACACCCTAATCCTACAAAAAAGAGGACCACAGCCAGGCCGCTAACCACTCTCACAAGGTTAACAAAACCCACTCCCTGGACCTCTCTGGAAAGGTGGCTGCCCCCTTCTTGCTAAGCATTGCTCATCTTTCTTCTGTGCTCTAGATACTTCTCTCCTGGTGCAGCAGAGGCATCTATGGCAGAACTTCTGCCTCCACTAAGCAGAATGAGTCACCCATAGAATACCAAACACCCAGCTTACAGGCAAACATGCAAAACCAGTCTGAAGTCTATTTTCGGGGCTGTTCATTGCCTAGGAGCATGTGCAACACAGGCCAGAGCTAGGTAAGAGCAGCTCATTAGCTCTGGCTGCTGGCCAGTCCAACCTTTAAAAGTGCACATCTCTGCCGGGCACAGGAGGCAGCCTTGCCACATCCGGTCCAAGGTCAGGCTAATCCCCCCACTACCAGTAGTCTTCAGCACGGAAGGGGCCCAAAGGAGAACATTCCCTGCCTCAGCTGCAGTGGGGCGGGGAAGGGTGCCCTGGGGACCCCGGAGTCACAGGGCGGCGGAAATACTCCACCTGGACTGCATCTCGGCTTGCGCTTTTGACTGCTGATGTGGTGCCGGCTGGAGAGGCTGGCCCGGGGCTTGGGGGGTGGCCGGCCCCTGTTGCTGAGGGGTGCCAGCCTGGCACTGGGAGGGGGCCCCGGCCGCCTGGGCCACGGCAGGCGGTGGCGGCGCAGAGAGATGCTGCTTCTGGGGCTGCTGCTGCTGCTGCTTGTAGCGGGAGAGGCTGAAGAAGAGGCCTAGGATGGCCTTGAGGTTGCCATTCCTGATTTCTGCAAGACAAGAAAGAGATGCTTTTAGACACGGAGTCCCAGCTTAGGAGCCCTTTCTTGCTCACGAGGTTCATTTCTCCAGGACAGGACAGGTTTCCTCAACACTTCCTCAAGGATCACAGTCGAGGAAGTCAGGCCTCAGGCCTCGGCCACAAGGAAATTAGCTGGTTCTCCCCCACCGGGATTAGAGTGGATACATGAGGCAAGTTGGAACTGGATGTCTGGCAGGTGCCAGGAGGAAATTCTCAGCAAGGACACGACCAAAAAAAGTCAGACTCCTGAGCAAGACCATGCTTGTTCTCAGGCAAAGCAACCAATCCAGGACAGAGGTGCTCCCCCACAATGCGGGGAGAGTCACCGGTCTCCACTTGGCAGCTTGGCCCAGTCCATGCTCTGTGCCCCAAGCCACTTTCGTGTATGCCAAGTGATTCCCACCCCACTGAGAAACCCTCACTCTGCTCTATCCAACCATCCTTCCCCAAACACATGGCTCTGTGTCTCCCTTGTCTACTCATTTGGGGTGGGTGTGGGGATTGGCCATGGGACTTGCTTTCATAAAGAACTCACACAAAAATTCTGTATTAAAAAAAAATGAGAACAGAGTGGGGGTACGAAAATTTTTATTCCAAACACAATTTCTTAGCTGTTAAAATGCATTGGCCTCAAGGCATGCATAAAAAGCTGCTGAGAAGGAATAAAATATTTATTCACAGGCAGAGGCTATGGATTAAGGGTGTTTCTCCTCGGGGAATCCCTCCTTTTATGTTCTTTTAACACCAGATGCAATGGCCGGGGCCTGAGCCGATTCTGAGGGTAAAGTAATAGGGCCACCCAGCCCGAGGGACAGGAAGAAGGAATCTTGGGGCTCCCTCTGCTTTGCTTCTATCTGAAGCGGAATTTCCTTCTCTGAACTGGTGAGGGGGTTAGAAGGAGTAGGGTGGAGGAAGGGGAGCATCTCCTATGTGAGGAATGCACACGTCCAGGTCAGCCCCGGGCCGGGCCGGGAAGAGACAGGACCCTTGCAGGGCAGAGGATATGAATGGGATCCTTTCAGAAACAAATCCCATTCCCTACAGGCCTGCCAGTGTCCTGGGCGTGATCTGAGCAGGCCAGGCTGAATGACTGCCCGGAAGAAACGGAGATCACAACTGACAACACAAATGTGGGTTCTAGTCTGTACTCTAGCTTGTACTAGTTCTGCAACTCTGGGCAAGTCACTTGATCTCTCTGGGCCTCGCTGGCAATACCGACATAGCTTTCCCATCACACAAGGTTGTCCTACAGATGCAGTCAGAGCCTATCTGTGTAAGCACACCAGGAACAGTGAAGGCCTTCTCTGGACCTGGTTGCTAATAACCATACCCCCCAGAATCCTGTATGAGATTGAGGTCTGGGTTTGTGCCTTAGAAATGGTTTTTACTGGGGTCATCTTAGGACTTATCATGCAAACCATGATGCTTCTGAAAGTGAAAGGGGGGAGCTTTTAATTAGGCCAGGAGGTCAGGTGTTAGCTGGGACTGGCCCGGGCAAAGGAGGATGCTTATAAACCATCTTGTGCAATCTGGGGAGCAGAGAAAGCCCCATAGAGCTGGTGGAGACCCCCAGGTTCTGGAGGTCGTTCAGCTGGCATGCAGGTTAACAGCTGTTAAAGAACCTAGGAAACCGGGACGCCTGGGTGGCTCAGTGGGTTAAAGCCTCTGCCTTCGGCTCAGGTCATGATCTCAGGGTCCTGGGATCGAGCCCCACGTAGGGCTCTCTGCCTGCTTCCTCCCTCTCTCTGCCTACTTGTGATCTCGATCTCTCTGTGTTAAATAAATAAAATCTTTATAAAAAATTAAAAAAAAAAAAAAGAACCTGGGAAACCATTTCCCCCCTCAAAATTAAAGTCACAGAAGGGAGAAAGTAGAGCTAATCACGGGGATTGGCGAAATCTATGTAAGATTTATTTTTAGTACCTTTGATCATTACCAGGTTATACAGTTTATAAGAACAAGGACTACTACTAATTAGTATGTATCAGGTTAAGCTCTTAATAAGCATGATCTCATTCAATCCCTACAATCTGCGAAGTGAGTGTTAACGTCCCTCTTATACAGAAAAACAGCATCTCAGAATGGTTTTATGACCTCTCCAAGGGAATATATTACGGAGCTGGATTTGGGATTTGAATCTACGTTTTTCCCTCTCAAAGCCTGGTCTCCCCATACTGTGTAACTTGGCTTTACTTGTCTACCCATCATGTGTGGCAAATTTAAAAGCACAAGCAGATAATGTTTTATTTATTAAGCTAGCTGGTAGGCATATAAGTATTCTTTATTCTTCTGTAAGTATTCTATGATTATGGAATGTTTGGCACATTCCATAATACATTTTTTAGAGCCACGTAAGAACAACAAAGAAGGGAGGAACTAAAGATTCAGCATACACAGGGGTGGACGGGTTGTCTCCTGTGAGAGGCAAGCATGTCCACATCAGCATCTCCTGGCAGGCCAGTCCAAGCCAGGGCAAAAAGAGACAGCTTTGTCATATTCTCTACCCACTGTGGTTGCTGAGTCCCTTACTGTTCATAACTCAGCATCAGTCCCTAAGCATCGCTTCCTCCATCAAAAAAAACACAGTCTTCCCACACATATACTTCTTGGCAGGTAGGATTTTCATTATAAAGATCACTGATTTTTTGAGCCAGAAAGACCCGGGTTTGAATCTCGAAAGTTCATCATTTATAGACTGAATTTTCAGAAGACTCAACCTCTTGGGGCCTCCGTTTTCTTCTTTAAAACAGGCATATGCCAAACTGTACCTTTCCCACAGGCTTGTTATGAGAATTAAGTGATCACTGAATGAGAAAATGAGTGCAAAGCACCCAGGATGCTGCCTGACTCTACTTCCCATTTTGGTTCAGAAAATACGGTCCCTCTACCTACAGCCTCCTCAGAACTCACCACAGGGCTCTGTCCCTAACGGAAGACTAAGAAGCTGCCCATTCCCCCTGCTCTTTCCCCCTTAGGCCACAGTCACGGGCATGGAGAAGGAAATTAATCAGGAATGATCTCATATTAGACAAAAGACTATGGGGAACTTCCCATTGGTTTTTTTTTTTTTTTGAGAGAGAGAGCCCTCACACACATGCACCTGCTGGGGCAGGGGGAAGGCAGAGAGAGGGAGAGAGAGAATCTCAAGCTGACTATTCACACCCAGCATGGAGCCTGACACAGGGCTTGAATTCACAACCTTAAGGTCACAACTTGAGCCAAAATCAAGAGATGGGACACTTAACTACCCAGGTGGTCCCCGTTTCTCTTTTATTTTTTTAAAGATTTTATTTATTTGTTAGAGAGAGAGAGAGAGAGCACAGGCAGAGTGGTAGGCAGAGGCAGAGGGAGAAGCAGGCTCCCTGACGAGCAAGGAGCCCCATGTGGGACTCGATTCCAGGATGCTGGCATCATGACCTGAGCCGAAGGCAGCTGCTTAACCAACTGAGCCACCCAGGTGTCCCCCCATTTCTCTTTTAAACAGCTTTACGCAGGGGCAATGTGTATCCAGAAAATTAAGTGTATGATGATTTTCAGTCACTTCAGTAAATTGTCATCTTAGCCTATTCCCATCACCCTAAAACAGAGTCCTCCTGCTCATCTGCAGTCAGTCCCCAAACACATATCCAGGCAATGTCAAATCTGCTTCCTGATCTACAAGCTTCTGGACACTTCCTGGAAGGGGAGCCATGTAATATGTAATCTTTTGCATGTGGCTTCTTCCACGGAACACGTTTTTAGATGACCCACTTTAGAGCATCTGTCATTAGTTTTGTCCTCCATATTGCTGAGTAACCCCCGGTTGTATGGATAGACCACATCTTCCAGGCCCACTCCCCAGGTGGTGGATGTCTAGACTGTTCCCTTTGCCTCGTAGAGCACAAAAACTGGAGGGGTAGATGCTCTGTTTGGGGCTGGAAGCCACAAAGTTTTTTGCCATGGGTGGTCTACAAAAGACAGAACCCAAAATAGCTGGAATTGTGTTCTCCCCACATTTCCAAGGGGAGCGCGTCTGCATTCCATGAGGCCTGGTAAGTGGGCGGCACCGACTGGCTAACGACACAATCCATCGGCCCACAAGAAATGTTTCCCTCACGACATTTCCCAAGGTTTGGAAAAACAGTATCATTTTATGTCGGATCAGCTGTCCTCATTCTAGAATTCTAGAGAAAGGAAAAAACCACAGACCTAGCTAGAAGGGACACTAGCTAGCTGGTGTCTACCTCTGCCTGAGAACCCTGGTGGCCTTTGTGTTTGTGGCCACACCCACCTCTGAAGAAGAGGCTACAGCAGCCATTTTTCCATTCCCAATAAATGCAGTAGCACCTGGACTCTTTAATTCCCTCTGGTTCTGACTGATTTCTTTGCTCCCACCAGCTGGTACAAATGTGCCCAGATACTGTACGGGGACGCCGGGCATGAAGGATAGGAAAAACAGAGTTCTTTTCTTCCAGCATTATTGAAACCTCAGACCTGGTTTACAAAGGCACAAACGCTGGGATGATCTAATACAAAGAAATCTGCTTTGTAGGGAAGAATGGACTGGAAGCCAGAGGAAGGCAGGGCCAGCTCAGACCAGACCGTGGAGTCAGAATTCCTATCCAGTTCTCTTAACTGACAGCGCCATCCGTTCGGGACTGTGGGTTCTGTGGCATTGCTCCCCCATCAGCATAACCTACACTCACCACGGAACTTCCCACCCCATTCCCACAGCCCTTCTGTGTCCTGCTCACCAACCCAGTCAATGGCTACACCCACGGGGGAAGTGAGGTGGATGAGGGGGGTGGGAGAGCCCACAGGGCCCCTTCTGGTGAGGAACAGGATCAGGCCCACTCCCTGACACCAGTGACATATCACACCGGTGATATGGGTAGGAGAAAACGGAAACAATCCACGTGCTGCTTTTCTCCTGACAGACCAGAAAGACCTAAGCTCTCTGGCTCAGATGAAAAGGAGAACAAGCTCAACATCTAGGTTTCTGGCCAAACCAGGTCTGAACTCATCAGGTGAGCAACCAACCTCACTCCAAAAGCATGCACTCCCTCCTGGAGGCACCCGGCAGGATCTTCCCGCCTCTGTCAGCTCCAGTCCTCAAGGCTGATAAAGAGGGGGTCTTCAGTCCTGTCATACTACCTGTGCCTTGTCTTCTGTCTGGGCTTCCCATCTTCTTCCCTGTCCAGTGAATGCCTCTGTACCCTGTCAAACCCAGGGGAAATCCCACTGCCTCTGTCAATCCCCCTGACTGCCCCCAAGCCAAGCTAGTCACTGGCTTTCTTTGTCACCACTGTGTACGTACCGGTAGCCCAGTTCTCTTATTAATGGAAACCAGAGCTAAGTTTGTACGGCTGAGACTATGCCTGGTATACAGGATGTGCCCAGCAAATGTTTGCTGAAGTAAATAGGGTATGCCTCACCCCCCAGACCTTCACCTCTCCATACGGGAGGATGGGCTCAGGGCCAGGTGTTCACAAAGCTCCCAAGGGTAAAAACTATCCTTCCCCACGGGACAGATTTACAGATGGTGGTGACTGGTGGAGTGTGTGTCGGGGAGGGGTTTAAGGGATCTTGAAAATCACCCAGGTTAGGGTGAGGCCCAAGCTCCCATGACACCGGCTGGGTCCAACTGTCTGGAACATAGAGGGGGTGAGAAGGCCTAGTCCAGGGGAAGTGTCCCAAACCAGTAGTGTCTCCATGGGGGTTCCCCGGGGACTGCAGCCTCTACCCTGGAACAAAGGCTCTCTGTGGTCCTCTATTGGGCAGTTTGGAGCAGGGCATGATCTGCTGCAATGTTTCAAGGACAGGTGCATACACCCTCCCAAGGTTCTAAACCCTGCTTTAGTCACTGGAAGAGGGCGGAGAAGTTGACATATGGGGTTTTCCAGCTACCCATGGTTTTCATCAGAGGAGGAGCCTCAGGGCACTCAACCATCTTCAAAAGGAAAACAAAAAGCATTAAAACTACATTATTTCTTTAAACACAATAATGTTTTTCTAGTAATTATGCAGGTGGTTAAGACTGTGAGGAGCGAGAGAACACCAGGCCTCTGAAACAGATGAGTAGCTTAGCCACAGCTGACCTTGTGGGCCTCCCTTTTCCCATGTGGGACTTAATCTCTCTGGGCCTTAGTTTCCTCCTCTGTATGATGGGGATAAAATGAATACTGATCTCAAAAAGTTGGGGGGATTAAATAAGATAGAAAACATGTATAGCACTTAGCTCACTGACTGGCACATGGGTGCTCCATAAATGGCTTCTAGTCCTACAATTTAACAGTATGTCAAGTGAGAGGTTTCTTGTAATCCTGAAATTGAATAAAGTGAATAAAGCCCATTTGAGGATAAAAAGTTTCTAAATGTCCTTCATCTAGAACTTCAAGGAGTTGACAGAAGTCTGAGCCAGTAACCTTCCTCCAAGACCGCACTAGTCCAGAATCTGTCTCACCAACAAACACCATCATTATCCCCCAACCTCAAAACCCAAGGTAAGATCTAGAGGATTCTTTCTGCCATCTTTCTGGGCCACTGTAATGGGATTGCCCATGAATTACACATGAACATCCTGGCAGATGCTCTCAAGAGTATTAACAATGCTGAAAAGAGAGGCAAATGCCAGGTCATGCTCCAGCAGTGGGCTCTCTCAAGGGTCATGCTCCACACAATGGTCCTCTAGTTTCTCACTGTGATGATGAAGCATGCTTACATTAGCGAATTTGAAATCACTGATGGTCACAGACCTGGGAACATTGTTGTGAACCCTGGGGCAGGTTAAACAAGTGTGGAGTGATGAGCACCAGATCTGATGTAAAACTCAAAGACTTAGAAAAACAGCAGAATAATCTGGTTTCATTGTATAGACGACCTCAGCTGCCATCATGGACCATGAAGCAGTAAGGTGAAAACACATAAGAGGGAAAATCCTGGGATTCCTTTTTTAGGGATGTAATACATACTAGCAAATAAAATGCCTCAAAGGACAAAAAAAGCAAAAAGCCCACAGCCCGCCCAAAATCTAGATCTTTCTAGATGAGAAAGTGTTGCAGAGTGGGGGGAGGTGGCAATGTCTGATGATGACAGACGCTGGATATTTCCTCCCCTCACCAAGGAAAAGAAGGTGAGGTCCTTGTGCTCCTTGAAGACAAAGGAGTAGAGGGGCCAAGAGAATCACTCCAAGTCAGGTACTGGCATTCCTGTCCCTGGCTGGACATCCACTCAGCATGGACTTGGCAGATCGGCCTCTTTGGCCACCTAAGTCGGGGGAGAAAGAGCTGGAGAGAACTACATGGTGGGGGCTTCCAAGTGACAGAAGGTCTGTTCTACCTACTCTAAGTGGAAGATGGAGCCCACACATTCCTGCCAGTTCTGTAGTGCATAATACAGGGGTGAGGAGACTGAGCTCTACAGTCTCACTAGGACCACCTTATTTGGGGACCATAAGGGGCCTGAATTGGGGGGGCAGATATAAATTCTACCCACTGAGGGTGAGCCAGAATTGCTAGACAATCTCACAAAAGACTACTAATGTGCGGGGAACAGCATGAGAGCAAGTCTGTGGTCAGTGGGGTATGCAGAAACTCTGGCCTGAGGACAGGAGCAATTATGACTCTGTAAGAAGAGGGCAGCAACTTCACCCAGCAGAATTTTGCCTGCTTTATCTGCCCCAGACAAAGAGGCTCAGACAAAGGAAAGAGGGCAGGAGGAAAAGTCATTAGGCCCCCATCCCTCTTTAATCTTCTTCTTTTTCTTGTTTTTTTTTTTTAATTAATTTTTTTGAGAGAGAGAAAGAACAAGTGAGCAAGTGTGTGTGTGTGTGTGTGTGTGTGTGTGTGTGAGAGAGAGAGAGAGAGAGAGAGCGCACTTGGGGGTGGAGGGGAGAGGCAGAGAAATGTGGGGCTCAATCTCATAACCTAGAGATCATTACCTGACCTGAAATAAAGAGTAGGACACTTAACTCACTGTGCCACCCAGGCCCCCCTCCCCCTCTCCAATATTCTAAAGCCACTTCTCTGGGGTATGTGGGTGAAAAAGAGCAGTGAGCAGAATTTGAAACTGCAGTTTAAAAGCAAATAAGACCAAAAATAAAAGGCAACCTGTGGAATAGGAAGAGGTATTTGCAAATGTCTTATCAGATAAAGGGCTAGAATCCAAAATGTATAAAGAACTGATCAAACTCAACACCCAAAAAATAAAAAAATCCAGTCAAGAAATGGTCAGAAGATATGAACAGACATTTCTCCAAAGAAGACATCCAAATGGCCAACAGACACATGAAAAAGTGCTCCACATCACTCAGCATCAGGGAAATACAAACCAAAACCACAGTGAGATACCACCTCACACCAGTCAGAATGGCTAAAATCAACAATTCAGGAAATCACAGATGTTGATGAGAAATGCAGAGAACGGGGAACCCTCCTACACTGTTGGTGGGAATGCAAGCCGGTGCAGCCACTCTGGAAAACAGCATGGAGCTTCCTCAAAAAGTTGAAAATAGAGCTACCTTACGACCCAGCAATCACACTACTGGGTATTTACCCTAAAGATACAAATGTAGTGATCCAAAGGGGCACGTGCATACCAATGATTATA
The DNA here is from genome assembly GCA_003697995.1 of Taxidea taxus jeffersonii. Classification (NCBI taxonomy): domain Eukaryota; kingdom Metazoa; phylum Chordata; class Mammalia; order Carnivora; family Mustelidae; genus Taxidea; species Taxidea taxus. Next base: position 38,450 of record RCUC01151624.1, on the reverse strand, counting down.
GCAGCAATGTCCACAATAGCCAAACTATGGAAAGAACCCAGATGTCCATCGACAGATGAATGGATAAAGAAGATATGGTATCTACATCCAATGGAATATTACTCGGCCATCAGCAAGAATGAAATCTTGCTAATTGCAGCAACATTAATGGAACTAGAAGGTATCATGTTAAGTGAAGTAAGTCAGTCAGAGAAAGACAAATACCATATGATTTCACTCATGTGTGGAATTTAAGAAACAAAAGAAATGAACGTGGGGTAGGGAAGGAAAATAAGAAAACAGAGAGGAGACAAACCATAAAAGACTGTTAACTCTAGGAAACAAACTGAGGGTTGCTGGAGGGGAGGTGCGTAGGGGGATGGGGTCACTCTGTGATGGGCATTAAGGAGGGCACGTGATGTAATGAGCACTGGATGTTGTATGCAACTAATGAATCATTAAATTCTACCCTTGAAACTAATAATGCATTATATGTTAATTAAACTGAATTTAAATTAAAAATTTAAAAAACCAAAACAATACCATCATAAGCATTAACATAAAACTGTTCTAATAATGGGCCATGACTGACGAGTTATGTATTCTGGCCAAGATGTCAGAGTGAGTCTCGACTCAGCAGGAAAGATGAGGGGTTCCACATCACACAGTTGGGGGGCCATTACTGAAACACCATGAAGCCACTTCCCGGCTGTGCCCCAATGACAGACACCTCAACACACTGGGTCGGTGGGCTCTTCTGTGCTCAGAAACCCCCATGGGCCACATCCTAACACAGGCAAGGCTGAAGCTGAGGGTCTGCCTGATAGGCCTCATCTTCTGAGACAGTGTTCTGGCCAAGAAAGTTTTAGATCTTTTCTGGTTTCCTTCACCTGTACGTGATATGCCTCGACTTTATCCCTCTCCTGTCCCAAAAGACACCAGGAACAGGAGTTCTGAAATCACAGAGACCTGGGTCAGCTCTGGCTCTGCCGCTCACTAGCTACAGGCTTTGAGGATGTCACTCGGCACCTCTTTAAGTCAGCTTTTGTCATCTGTACACTCCGGCTAACAAGAGTCCCCACTTCAGCTAGAGGCGCTGGAGCTGCTTCACAGACAAGTCTGAGAAGTGCAGGTGGCACTTATTTATTCAACAAGTACTTACTGACTAATCTGTGCCTTAAGGTCTCAAGAGGATGGGGGTAGGTTCAGGGAGACAAACGAGGCAGAACACAGGACAACAAGCAGATAGATGGCAGAGGGGCTGGGTGTCACCTCCAGGCCACATGGATGAAAGTGACTTACATGGAGTCCACATCCCACAGAGTCCTTTCTGTTGAGCAGGGCTCTGGGCACGTCCCTGCTGATGCTCTGCTGGGGAGGGGGGAGGGGGGCACAGGCCTGGGGTCCAACCCCTTCCAGAAAGCACGAGGAGCCTATGCGTGCCACCCACCCGCCAACACAACAATGCTCTACCAAAAGGAAATGATGTTCCTTGGAATAGGAATTTGTATCTCCCCACCTATCCATAGAAACCCCACACCAAGCCCCACCATGCCCCAGCAAGCTGCCTTTCATGGGTCATGGAGCCCAGGTCTCATCCCCATGGAGGAGGGCCCATCCCCCAGGGCGAAGGAATCCTCCAGGGATCCCCCCTCTTAGAGCCAGTGTTAGGGCTGACCAGCCAACAGCAGCCATAGAGACCTCTGGAAGCAGTGTGTCCACCCGTGAACTGGGGCAGGCCCGGCATTGGAGAGGTCACATTCAGACACGGCATGATACGAGACATCAGGAGTAGCCGCCCGCCCCAGTACCATTCACACAGCCAGGAAAATCAAGCTCTCAGCACGTAGCAGGGCAGAGGCAAGGAATAGGCCCCAAGTAGGCCACACTTGCAAACTTACCTGTTCCACTGGGCTCTTTCCTTCCTCACTGCCCCTCCTCCTCCCCACCCTGACCACCGGAGTCAATGCTAATAGGCATCTTTTCAAGAAGCAAACTTGCTAGGGAAAGGTGGGGTCACGTGAGGCCCAAACTGCTTTACCTGTTCTGGGAAAACTGGAGGCAGGTGCAGCCTAATGAGGCTGGGAGGCTGCCGAGGCCTGTGGCCCCGTCTGGGCTGGCAGCTGCCTGTATTTACAAACCAGAGAGCGCGCAGAAGATTCCAGGGCGAGACGTTGCCGGAGGCAGCTGAGAACTCGGACCAGCCATCTCCAGACCAATACTTAATTGAATAGCAAACCACCAGCACACACTAATGTGCTAATTAGCCACCCAATTGGAGTTAATTAAAAACTAATCAGGATGTCAAAACGCAGCCTCTCATTAATATATCACGTGTTTTCTTTTCTTTCTTTCTGATTTTTTTTTTTTTTAACTAAGAAAAGCGCTACTTCTTCTAAGAAAAGCAAGAGATAAGGACTCTGCATTGTTCCCTGGGAACTGTGCAATTTAAATATACGCTGGGGCTAAGTATTCTCTCTCCCACAGATAAGGCCCGGCTTGATAATTAACTGAATTGCTAGCCGAGTGAATCAAATTGGCATTGTTGGAGTAAGCCCTCCTCCAGAGAAGCGGCTGCATCTCCAGTAGCCCCTCCTCTGTGTCTAGCAGACATCGGTTGGCCTGGTGGGATCTCCATTCCTGGAGTGATTCTTTAGGTGTCAAAAAGTTGGCAAAGTTGAGTCTAGACAGGCCTTGAGCTGCCTCAAAACCAGGAGGAAAACAAAGCCAGAAGCGCACACCAGCACCCCTGGGCTTAACTGTATTAAAGTCATCAGTAAGTAACAGGTGGGCATTTCTAACAATGAAAAGGCAGCTTCATGACAAGTGCTCTGACTCACCTTCTGCAGACAGCCCCTGGATGTTTATTCCCTTCGCTGCCAGGAAATTCAAGCAGGCATCTATGTTTTCAATCTAGAAAAAAAAAAAAATGACATACGCTCAATTAAGGTTCAGCCTTCTCCAGAGCCATCTTTTATCAGGAACAAAGGGCAATGTCGGAGAGAGGATTCACTGTACATTTACTAAGGTTCGCAATGAGGAAAATGATGTGCCAGCGGCAGATGGATGGATGGACGAATGGATGGATGGGTGCAGGTCAGGACTCCCTGTCTGTACTTGCACAAGAAAGTTACCTAATATCCCAACAACACAGTTCCAGAAGTCAAGGCCCTGGCTTGCTTATGGCTACCAAAAATAACCAGAGTGGAATGAGGGTGCCTATGTGCACCACTGTCACTAGAGCTATCCTGAAAATTTGAGCAGCTGCCAGAAAAATGGAGGTGGGGATGAAGGGGACAGTAGACCCACCCTGTCCACCAGCAGCTGGGAGAAATTTCCAGCACCAAGGAGGCACGCCGTCAAATGTGAAAACAGTGAATGGGAGTTTCAGCAGGGCTCTGGGCCGCGTTTACTCACAAAATTATCAGGCTGGTGGGCATTGCAGATGACGAGGGAGGGCTGTGACCTCCGTGAACCCCTCTGTCCTTTGTGTGTTCTGTGACAAGAAGGAATCCACCTGCCAGAGTCTGGGAAGCCTCCCAGGCTTGCCAGGGCTGATGCCACAGCCAAGGGCAAGCAAACGTCCAGCCCTCGGGAAAGAACAATTAGGTCATTCCCAAAGGTCTGATTTGACTTCATTTGTCAAGGCTAATGATTTTTTGGTCTACAGGAAAATGTTCAGGCTCGATTAATGTCAATGGTGACCATAAATAAAAGAAACTGCTTTTGACTTGGCACAAGGATCTTTGAATTTCACACAGTTTGCATTTCACAGTGGAGAACCCGCCTGCCCCCCACCCGACTTCCTATACTCTGTCAGCATTCCTATACATTCAAAGGAGTGTTTAACCCATAGGGTTTATCTTGAATAAATGACTGTCTTTCACAGTGTGCATGTGACCATTCTCCTTTCCCCTCCCCAAGTGATCTTCTGAAGGCGACTTCATAGCCACAGAGCACAGAGTCTACGGTGCAAGAAGAGGTCTAATTTGTGTAAAGTCTGGCTCTAAGCCAGTCTTCCTAGAATGTATGTCCTCCTTCCCTGTGTCTGGCATTTTCCTTCTCTGCTCCCAGTCTTCAGACCTTCCAAACACAAAATTGAGCTACGGAGGCACCGCAATCAAACTGCTCTTGTTCTAAGACTCCGTTCCACCCTGGGCCAGAGGCTGCTCCTTCCTTACAGTTTTTAGCCTGCATTCCCATCTCTCTCCCAGCTTCCAGCTGACCCTCAAAGATCCTCACCTGGGAGACGTTTTTTTTTTTATATATATCATCTCTGGAAAAGGGGGCAAAATGCAATTTCCTGCAAATAAATGCTGATGTTATGGGTTATCCCTGCCACCACTGCAGAAAATCATTTTGTATAAAGGGGGAGAGAAAGCAAGATTGCTTTTAACTCTTCCTTCCTCCCAAGCCAGAAGGACTGACGATGACAAGCAGGTGCCATTATCCTAGAGGGCAGGGGTAGGGGAAAGAAGGAAGAGAATGGCAGGGAGAACCCCTGTGGAAGGCGTTTTGAAACAATCTGCTTACATTTTAAGTAATCAAAATTAGATCTCTAAATGTTATTACCCAGTTACATTTTGAAAAAAATAACGATCAGTCCTTATTTCTGCAACGGCCCACAATGGTAATGTACCAAAACCACACAAAAGGATCTGTTGCCCCTACAGAGGCACTAATATTTAAATCATGATAAAGTTATAAAATTCTTCAATCCCTTTTTCCTTTGAACAATCCTATCCTGCTTCTCCAGTGTATCTTGCACATGGCTGATAAGTAAGGTTTGGGCAAGTATTGTCCCCGTGAGAATTGAGATAAAGAAAAAGCTGACTGCCTGGGAACCTATTAATGTAAAATCAAAAATAGTACACTTGGTATCTATCCTGGCAAGCATCACGGAGGTGTGCTGATGTGGGTAGGTTACATTTTTTCAACAACAGTGCGGCAGGGTAGCATTGATTTAAAAAAACAAAACAAAACAAAAAACACCCCCACCCATGTATTCAAGAAAATCACTGTCCTACTACAACATTCTAATTCTATAGACATTTCCTTCCAAGGAACATAAGGCACATTTACATGGCACATTCATGGAGCCTTCAATGCATACGGTATCATTTAAGGTACATGGTAATTTCTTCCTGCCAGGCTAGCCCTTGGTTCATTTCAATTCGGCCATCTACTGGGCTTTCTTTTAATGTTATATTCTGTTAAAGGAATGAATAATTATAAATAGATTACCTGGACTATTTTTCTTCCTCCTGTTACTTTTTAAAATCCCTATCATTCTTTCAAAGAGTTTCAAGATCAGTTCTCCACAGGGCAGGGAGAGTGGGGAGAAGGGGCAACAATGTTGCCACCCCCAAGGGACATCTGGCAACATTCTGTGTTCTCACAGTGTGGGGGGTGCCACTAGCATCTAGTGGGTAGAGGCCAAAGATGTTGCTGAACATCCTACAATACACATAAGGATGAAAAATCCTACCCAAAGGGTCAATAGTACGAAGCCTGAGAAACCTGTGATTCTTTTCATCAATCAATATAATTGTGTAGATGTCTGTTCTGTTCCAGACACTGTGCTGGGTTCTCCCAACCATGTTAGGGAAGAGTCCTTGTCCTGTCCAGGAACCCATACTTACATAACCCTTCTCTCTAGGGTCCACAGAGCCAACCAACACACACCACAATTCCCAGCCATGTCAGGGAGAATCAAAGCATATAAGCAAAGGAAGCATCAGGATTTTCCTTGGTTAGGTGGAGAGAGAAAGTCTAGGGGCACCAAGAATGCTTTCTCCTAAAGAGGAGATAAAGCAGGGGACAGAGTCCGGATGGTTGCATCACACTCCTGGAATATGTTAAAACTAAAAATAAGAACTTGGGTCATCATTTAAAAGACGATTCCTAAGCCCATCAAGTGCCTTGAATTTTTTTCCCTCTACTGTGATTTCTCTGCTCAAAGAAGGAGTTCAAAAAACATTCCTCAATTCTCAAATCCACTCTTTAATAACGTTCCATTAAGGTTAAAAATCACTCCTGACAAGGCTGCTGAGACCCATGCTCTTTTCATCTGCACCCCAGGAAGAGAGTGGGGCTGGGAAGCAGAATAGGGTCAGATGTGGATTCCAACCTCCTGGCTTCACTTGGAAGGAGATCAGAAGGGAAGAATGTTTCTTTGATCCAGCCTCTCTTGTGACTGAAATTTACCTTAAGGTTTTCTTCCAAGTACCATGCAGTAAACAAGCAATCTATCCTCATGCACCATTGAAACTGCACACCGCCACCACACCCAGTGAGGGCCTGGCCCGGGGCCCTCAACTGCAGCACAAGGGTGTCCCCGTGCCTAGCGCTGATAAGCCCTGGGGTGCATGTGCTCCCTAGACACACAGGGCGAGAGGCGGATCTGATTAGAGCTGGGAATACAGAGTGATGGGAAAGGATCTTAACCAGCAAAGTATGTAAATACAACCAAAGTGGTTCATTAACACATAGCAGCCAATATAAACTACTTTCCAAAATTAGGGGACAAAAATCTGTGCAAAGCCTGACATTCAGTGTTGGGGGTGGGGGATGGTGGGAGCCGCACTTTGCACCAGGGCAGAAGGCTTCTGCAGTCATCACTGCCATAGAAATGGGTCCAAGAGCTCTGGAAAGAAGTTCCTGGAGTTTTAGGTGGGGTGGAGGTGGAAAGCCCAGAAGCGGGACCACACCGCGGCTTGGAGAGCCTGGGAGCAGAATGGGGTTGGCCGCAGGCACAGGTAGAGTAAGGGGACAAAGCAAGACCAAGATGGACATACACAGTCTTCCCTTTGCTTGGGGCCACAGGTGGCCTTCACCATGTGCCGTCTATGACTGTGATGATCCAGGAGAGAGAGGCTACAGTGAGGGTTCCCTCCCAGTCTCAGCCAGGATCTCCATCCCCAAGTTGGATAGTTTCTCAACAATCTCTGTATTTGAGACTTGCAGGGCAACTTCCATGGACTGTGCATTGTTGTCTTTGCTTCCCATGTCCAAGAGCACATCTCCACCCAGGACACAAAGAGAGCAAGAAAAATCAAAACAAATGCCAAACAACTGAACTGGAAAGAGAAGGGGGAGGGATGGGAGGCAAATGGAAAACTTCACATTTCAACCATGGTTAAGGCTGGCCTGGGTCTCATGATAAAGTGAAATATGCAAACCTCGAAAGAACGGCTGTATATCTCCTCCGTAGCTTAGAGACTGATCAAATACCATCTGTTGTGGCAGTTGTCATGGCAGCATTTTTCTCTGAATACCAGTGTAGCTGAGTGCAAAGCACATGAAAATGATAAATGCAAACAAAGACCATCCCTCTGGGCACTACCCAGCCCAAGGGGAAGATGGGGCTCTGGGTGTGCGAGCAAATGGGGCACGAGTTTTCATGAGTTAAGAGTTTCTCACCAGGGCTCCTTGGAGATCTCTGTCCTGGGAGGAGAGGCAAACAGCTGCTGCATGAAAATCAGGCATGCTTACAGCCATTTTTTAAAGTCATGAAATACCCAGAGCCTTGGGAATGGTAGACCCGGACCCCAGACAAGGCTGAGTAAGAACTTGCAAGTTCTGGATGGTCTAAAAGCACAACAGTGTAGCTTCCTCAGGAGCCTCATACAACAGCTCAAACAACTTCCTTCCAGAAGTGTGACCCTCACACCTGATGCTGCTACTTGTCAACAAAAATAATTATTCCTCCACTCATTTGTCTATTCTTTGATGCCCTAGCTACTGAACGCCACCTGGGTATGCGTGGTGAGTAATCCCTGACCTCACAGAAGAGGGGACTGGACATTAAGTCAATAATGCACAAGTAAGAGATAACACCTCTCATGCACTAGAAGACCTCATCCACCCAAGGGACTGGGGAGGAGGGTTGGATTTTTAAAAAATTGTTTTAAAGAAAATTTTATTTTTTAAAAGATTTTATTTATTTATTTACCAGAGAGAGAGAGAGACAGAGACAGACAGACAGCGGGCACAAGTAGGGGGAGCTGCAGAAGCAAAGGGAGAAGCAGGCTCCCCACTGAGCAGAGAGCCTGATGCAGGACTCAATCCCAGGACCCTGAGATCCTGACCTGAGCCGAAGGCAAATGCTTAACTGATTGAACCACCCAGGTGCCCCTGAATAAAAATTTCTTAAGGAAGAGGGGTACCTGGGTGGCTCAGTGGGTTAAAAGCCTCTGCCTTTGCCTCAGGTCATGATCTCAGGGTCCTGGAATCGAGCCCCGCATCGGGCTGTCTGCTCAGCAGGGAGCCTGCTTCCTCCCTTCTCTCTCTCTGCCTACTTGTGATCTGTCAAATAAATGAATAAAATCTTTAAAAAAAAATTCTTAAGGAAGAGATAGCATGGAGGTTCAAAGAGACAGGGCTTTTTGTCCATCTGCTCACTGACATGGCCCCAGGCACCTAGAACAGTGAGGAGCACATTGCAGATACTCAAGATTTACCGACAGAAGGGGAATGTGAGCTGAGACCTAAGAGTTAACTGGGCCTCAAGAGCGGGGAGACAGACCATTCCAAACCCAGTAAACCTACAGCTTCAAAGGTTCCATGCAGGATGAACAACATCACACAGTCTGGTAACCAAAACAGAATCAAAATGGCTGGAGGCCAGCAGGCAGAGGAGAAGAGCTAGGAGATAGAGCACTGAGCAAGAGAAGAGGGCTGGCCACACAGGGCCACATTCAATAACACACAGGAGAGAGAAGGCAGGGGTCCTTCCAGTTCTTGGAATGTACTATCTCCCAACCATTACCAAAGCAACAGCAGCCAGGAAAAGCCCTTCTAGTCTGAAAGCTTGAAGCTGGGCTATTCTGTATCTGGGATGGCTCAAGCAGTGTCCTTGAAGTGGGGGCTCCAGTGACATCTGGGCTGGGCATGGAGATAGGGAGGGATGGGAATGGGAGCTCAGCATCTGTGGTCACATGTATTAGGAAGGGCTGCTTCTTAACCAATAGGCCACCATGCCTTTCTGACACTCCTTCCTCTGCCCCTTTCCAAGAATAAAAATCGAAAAGAGAAAGTAAAAGAAATAAAAAAGGAAAGAAAGTGCAATCGTGAAACCAACCCAAAAAGCCAGAAAGCAAAATGAACTACGGGGAAGTGCTTCTCCTAAATGCCTGACTCACCTGTGTTGTCTCTTCCCTCTGCATTCCTAGGCCAAGACCTGATGCAGGATTTGTCCAGCTGAACTGTTATTCGGACACCTCTTTCAGTGTTGGAGCCCAGCACCAGCCCCTGATCATACGGCTCATGGGCCACAGTGTGGTCCTGGAGACACAGTCCCATGGGACCGAGCTGGTGGAGCCTGGCTATTATGATTTTCATTTTAGGAGACCCCAGAAATAAGGGAACGATATGGTGGCACTTTAAATTCTCTTAGGTGGAGAGATGTTCAAGAGCATCTCCCCTTGTGAAACCCCAAAGTTGCTGCTTGCTTGACTGATGCATGGAGCCATCCTAGCCCAATAGCATGAGGGGCTCCACCCCTTCTGTCCCACCTTTGGCCATTAGCACATCAGCTCTAGCCTTCTTGGCAGCTTTGAAACAGAAAGCTGAAGAATGTGGGACTCGGGCTAGATGGCGCTTGCTGCTTTAATGCCTCGCACAGCTCCTTCCTTTAATTGGCAATGTTACCCATCTTACTGTATATAACTTCAGCTTTCCAAGATGTTGTCAAGAGTTCCTGAAACAAAGAAAGAAAGAAAGAAAGAAAGAAAGAAAGAAAGAAGGAAGGAAGGAAAGAAAGAAATGTGGAAGGAAAAGCTTTATAGGAGTCTCTCTGCTATTATAGCAAATGGGTAGGTCCATATGGATTAAAAAAAAATTTTGAAAACAAAAATCTCAAATTCCTCCAGTGATGATCTTTCTCCACATTGCTTCCAAATGCTGAGAATACCTCATTTTTCTATTATATTCTGGCTTCTCAAATTTTCCCTCAAGACAAAGAGAAATCTGGAAAGGGAGGGGTAGGAATATTCTAGAAGTCGGTCCTGACACTGGAGGCTCCCAAAATGAACCCTTACAGTTGAGGTCTGCAGAGCATCAACCAGTAGCGAGGAGGGGGACATTTCCACCGGGGATCAGTGCGGTCGGGAGGCCCAGCAGATGCTCCCAATCGCATTCGTCCGGCATGCCACTGCTAACATCACCTCCCCACTTCAGTTTCAGAGTGATGTTGCCTCACTTCCTGGTTTCCCCACAAAGGGACTGTTCCAAGGTGAGGCCTCCAAGTTAGGAGCTGGATACAAATGCTAGCGGGGAGTGACAGGGGCTAAGGAGTAGCACTCAGGGACATAACACAGGCTTTGGAGTCCAACAAATCTGTGCTCCAATCCTGATTCTGCTGTTGACGAAACGATGATCTCCACTAGGTTTCCTCAGCGGTCTGACCTGTCGAATGGGCACTGCAGCACCTATCTCACAGGGCGGGGGCGGGTGGCCATTCTGAGAGAGATGTGTGGCTCAGCAGGTGCCCCATAACTGGCAGTGTTTGTTACTGAGTTGTCATTTTTGACATGACCTCTCTGGGCTATAATTCTAAGGCCATGATACGCCCAAAGCTATGTCTGGAGTTGGCCCATGGCAAAGCAGAGTTCGACAAGCTTACCTGGGCTGACTTCCATCTGCTCCTAGCTTTCCCCTCAAATCTGGCTATCCAGGACTCTGGGTCTTCTCCATTGCCTAAGGGCTGGCCTATGTCTCAGCAAGCCCATTCTTGAAAAGACAGAAATAAACTAATTCACACCGGGGCAGAAAGACTGCTGCTGGCTTCCCATGGGTCACCTCTCCCACTGGTACTTGTATTCAATCACAGTTATTAGATGACAGCTACCTGTTGGAAGAACGTGGGCTCTGGACTCCTCCACTAGATTCTGGTTCTGTCACATCACCCACGAGACTCTCGCAAAATGCATTTAACTGCTTTAAGTCTCAACTTCTTCATCTAGAACACAGGGATGTATAGAACTCTCTCAGCAGAGATACTGAGGCAGAGATGGGTTGACCTGGGTCAAGGGTCTGGAACTTTACAAAGCCAGAGCTTTAAAAGACTCTTACTTCATACAATTCCATAAAAGCAGAACATTAGAGATCACTGGCCTCTCCTGGAAGTATAGGATCATTTTGGAATTTGTGAGGCACTCTGAGCCTTGCTACATTACATGACACTTGTACGGCCTATGAATGGGTTCCTTGTAGCTAGAATTCTTTCCACCCTGTTAGAATCAGCAGTTTCTATCCCAAAAGATTTCGGTTCAAAGTTTCCTTTACTAAGTTACATTAAAAAATTCGAAGACAGCAAACAGTTTCATTAAGAAGGAGCAATGATCTTTTGGGGAAAAAGCTGGATTTTCCTATAGAGAAGGGTACAAACTCAGACACCAACTTCAACAACAAAGTCCTGCCTTCTGGACTCCAAACATGTGGCTGCCTTTTGAACCAACAGAGAAGAGAGGTACTGTGGACACGTGCTAGAGAGTTTCCACCCAGGAACGAACTAAAACTTGGTAGCCTCATTCATTCTTTGATGAATAATGACTTATTTACTCTCTTGCAGCCTCTGCTCCAGGGGAAGGCGAAACAGAGGGGACAAGATAGTGTGGTCCTTCCTCACATGAGAGACAGCTCCCTCCACAAAAGCAGACTTGAAGCAAAAATCTCCCCACTAAACACAGATTCCAAACGTGGGAAGGGTTACATACCTATCAACTCACCAACTCAAAAGCCTGACATGGGCTCACTGTGCTCTTTACAGTCTTGTTCTTCTTGTATCTTGGCTGTATTTATATCCTTAAACCCATAAACCACCACCAAGTCTTCAAGAGGCAGAAGAGAAACGTAATGTAAAACAAAACAGACCCTGGATACATTCCACGAGCACAGCAGCAAATCCTCCATTTTGGAAGGACCGCTAGAATAGGTCATTTTCCCCACAGAGCAAATACATATACAGGAACAGGGTAATGGGACCTTTTGCAGATGAAGACCAGGAGTCAGACTTGCCCCCCCTCTCCGCCGCCAGTTGGGTGGTCAGTTCCCTCGGACCAGCCTGTGAGTGCACTTTTGTTTTTTAGCCAGTTCACCATCGTCTGTAGCTCTGGTTCTTCTGGGCTGCTTGCGAGCAGTCAGTCCCTGGATTTCAACCCTGCAGTTCCAAGGCTAGCCAGCACACACTGCAAGAAACACCCTGGCAGCATCAATAAGCAGGAAAGCAAAGCTAAGCAGAGTGCCTTCATGCCCAGTTCAGAACCCTGCAAGGCTTTGCCCTCCTACTGGTGTCTGCTCTTTCGTCCTGTGCTTGCAAACATCACCCGGTTATGTTCTTTTCTGAGGGAGATGGAATTCAAAAATTGCCCTTCCCTTTCCACTCCAATTTCAGAGGCTGCTAGTCACTAGCGGGTCATTATTATATATGCCAGGCACACCATTAGCAACTTTCCTAAACATCATCTCAATCTATTTTTTTTTTTTAATTTCAAAAAGCTGTTAGTAGGTATGGATACAGAGCGCACCCTGAATTCTAGACCGCTGATGATGATTCATATGTAATTGGGGAGATTTTGCAAGTAGCACACAAAATATACCAAGACGCGAGATTTGACTAATGGTTTCGAATTCTAAAATTTGTGATCTATACAAAGAGCTACATGCCGCCCAATCAGAAGTCATATGGTATCAAAAATTAAGGATTCTATGAATAATTAAAATAATTCTCCACTCTGTTTACTGCCATAGGCAGAATGTCAGAGGCACCAAGCCCGGGGAAGAAAAGAACAGACTAGACAAGGAAGGTCTCTATTACAGGATATCCTTGAGCTTTCCAAGGCTACAAGATATCGAATGCACCTGGGAAGAAATAGTGTCAATTTTTAATGCTAATCTCTGTTACTATTTCTGTCCTTGTCAAGTATCCAGTTGAACCGGATAAGACTGCAATTTTTTGGAGGTTAAAAATGGTGAAATATTGGCCATTTCATACAATTTTACCTACAAGGAAGATACGTTCCCCTTAAAGGCTAAAATTAAACTGTTGGTGATTATAAAAATAGAGTGCTTTAGAGTTATTCATAAATAAAGCATCAGTACATCTGAAACTCAGCATAAAATCTCTGCAAGTCTCTGAAAGGAGTCTCACAAGACAGAGGAAAAACATCAAGTGAAAGGAAACACCCCATCTGCAGGCTGACCCCCTGAAGGATCCTCTGCTTTAGTCTGAGCTCCCACCTCAGGATTCCCTTAGAGAAGCAGGATGGGGCCCAGGAAAGGCTTTAATTCCCAGTTGATTTCTCTCAAAATCTCCCAGGAAAGGGAACTAGATATCCTTCACAACAGTGAAAAGAATCCAGGCTGCCTGGATTTCCACCTCGTCTTCCTGCTCCTTCAGAGGAAAGTGTGAAAAAGGAAAGATTTTGCCATCCACTCCCATCTCCTCCAGAGGATAAACCTTAAGTCAAAGTGTTGTCCGCCGCATTGTGACTGGAGCCATTACAGATAGGAAATTTCACCCTCCCAGAGAGACAGACCAGAGAGGACATCTGTGGATTTCTCAGCTTCTTGACTATCTTAGGGTAAGGTCCTTGATTTCCCTGAGCCTCAGTTTTCCTTTCAGAAAAATGGGCATACAGAAAGCCTTACAGAGACCTAAGAAACTAATATTTACATGCTTAGAAAACATGAAGCACTGGGATAAATTCTTTGTTATATGTCATTATTTCAGTTCATTTTCACCAGTAGATGAGGTAGGATGATATCACCATTTTCCAGATGGGGAAATGGAGGCACTAAAGTCCCCTTCTAAAGCTGCAGATATTAAATACATGGTAGAGTGGGAATCAGAACACTTAGTAGAAAGAGGTTTAAATCCACGAAGCCCCCCACAAAATGGAATGTTAACAACCACAAGAACCATATGAAGATGGATCCAAGCATGAGGATCAGATGGCTGTTCTGTAAGCCACAATCTCAGTGGTTGTAAGTCACCATCCGATCTCTCTTCTAGCTCAAGAAGATGTGTGGCTGTTCTTCCTCATCTCCTCACATTTGCTAATTCTTTAACCTTATGGAGCACCACTTTGCCACTGACAGTGCCTCAGTCCCCAGGCAGGTGCACTGTTTTTTTTTTTTTTTTAAGATTTTATTTATTTATTTGACAGAGATCACAAGCAGGCAGAGAGGCAGGCAGAGAGAGGGGGGGAAGCAGACTCCCTGTTGAGCAGAGAGCCCGATGTGGGGCTCGATCCCAGGACCCTGGGATCATGACCTGAGCTGAAGGCAGAGGCTTTAACCCACTGAGCCACCCAGGCACCCCTGTTTCTTTAGTAAATATTCCCTGAGCATCTACCAGGTGCCAGGCCATATGGACAGATGGACAGATGCAACAGCACCCTCAAAGACATTATTGTCTACTGGGAGGAAGGCAGTTAAGTACAATGTGCTAAAGGATTATCACTTCCATTTTTCAATAGAGGAAACCAAGGGTCACGCAGGTTAAGTGAGCTAGAAGGGACAGAGAATGTGCTGGCAGACTCCAAGACCACCGCCATGAGCACAATTCAGATCTATCCATTATGAGCCTACTACAGTTCTTAGACAAGGGGATGTCTAAAGCATCTTAACCTTTCCAAAAAAGCAAAATGACTGGCTCATTCAAAATCCTGAAATTTAAATAAACCCTTTAGAGATACTGTTAATTTTTACAAATTTTAAAAAACTTTGCAAGCTAATTCACATTTACATGTGTGTTTGCACAGGCAGAGTCCCAAAGAGGCTTTTTGTTCTTGGCTTGAAGCTAACCGTTGGCAAAGTGTGGTCACCAGACCAGTGACATCAGCATAGTGCCCAAGATTTGCTCATTTAAAAATGCAAATATGGGCGCCTGGGTGGCTCAGTGGGTTAAGGCCTCTGCCTTCGGCTCGGGTCATGATCCCAGTGTCTTGGGATCGAGCCCCACATCGGGCTCTCTGCTCAGCAGGGAGCCTGCTTCCTCCTCTCTCTGCCTGCCTCTCTGCCTACTTGTGATCTCTGTCTGTCAAAAAATAAATAAAATCTTTAAAAAAAAAATGCAAATACCCCAGCTCCACCCCAGGCCTCCTGAATCAGCAGCTCTGGGGGGGTGGGGCCCAGCCCTGTTGGGACAGGCCTTCCAGGTGATGCCCCTGCACACTCCGGGGTGGGGGTGAAGGGCTCTGCTCCGGAAAGCTTTGCTGAACCAAATGCTACTTCCCTCATCAAGGAAAATAATCTGCTCTATGGGGGTCTTTTCTGCATGTCTTTACAACAAAGTTAAAATATAAAATCATGAGAGAGATGATTGGAGAGAATTTCTTGGCTTAAGACAACTCAAGTTCCTTTACAGCACTGAAAAATACAAAATACATATTACATATCTGACATATTGGAAGGTCATGTGTGACATCAGCCTCACTCTCTGGGCAGTTCCTGGACAGTCGGGCCACTAATTGCTGAAGTTTGTTCATCTAAGAAACATGAGCTGAGCACTTCCAATGTACTTAGCCCTGTGCCAGCTGCTGGGAATATGGAGATTTTTATTGAACCAAAACATGAGAAAGACATTATACATACTACAAAGCTTGGATGTTATTAAACAAAATACGATAAATATCTCAAAATGTGTTTAAACGTCATATTAGCTATAAGACAAACACGCATTAGTTGGGGAGCACAGTACCTACTCATAAGTGTAGGTTCGAGAAGAGGTCATGAGTCCCTGGGGCTCAAGTTGTAATTGACACCTGTGGACCCCGGGACAGCTTAGGGTCTGAGGCCACCCACAATATGGCCCTGCACTGCCAGAAACTAAATATGGGGCTCTGTTCTCTCCCTACTTCCCTACAGTGACCTGCTCTGAATTTAGCACAAAGGCGGCACGCTCTGTTCTGAAGTCTTCTAATAATGGAAGCAACTTCCGGCCAACTCAGAAACCCGAGGGGTTCATAGTACCTAAATGAGCCTCTGCTAGAAACTCAGGTAGCATACTTCTAATACAGCAAGAATTATTTTGGTTGAATCCCAGAGAGTATTAGTTTCCTGCTTCTGCTGTAACAAGGGACCAGAATTTAGTGGCTTAAAGCAACCTAAAATTCTCTTAGAGTCTCGGAGAGCTACAAAAGTGTCGGCCTGCTAGATCCATTCTGCAAGCTCTAGGGGAAAATCAGTTTTTCCTTCTCTTCTCTAGCTTCTAGAGGCATGCCTTGGTTCATTGCCCCTTCTAACCAATTCAGAGCCAGAAGTGGCATCTTCCAGTCTCTTGCCTCCCACTCCTACCCTGCTCCCGTAATCACATGTCCTCACTCACCTCCTTGCTGTCCTGAGAAGGATTCTGGTGATCACACTGGGCCTGCCCAGATAATCTGGGATAATCTTCCTGTTTCAAAACCCTTCACTTAATCACACCTGCACAGTCCCTTGTGTTATGTAAGAGAACATTCACGCAGGTTCCTAAGATTAGTATGTGGAACTTCTGGGGGTCCACTGTTCAGCCTACCATACTGGGTGCCTACTTCAAGTGTGAATAAACCTTTCAGTGCACAGTAGTCAGGATATACAGGACTCATAAGCAGGGAATAGAATGAACATCTAATGTGCTCTCGCCACGAGCCAGGGTGAGACCAAGTCCTAATTATACCTTAGTAAACTGCCCAGCACACGTGGTCCGGGATGGGAGACCCAAGGCTGCCTGATTCCAAATCTCCTTTTCTGAAACCACATCTCCTTCTCCTGAAGGAAGGCATCTACCCAGGCTCTGCCCACACCTATAGGAGGGCCAGTACCACAAATGTGATTTTTGTACCGCCACGTCCCAGTCCATCTTTTCTCTTCTCTACACAGTTTCCTTAGATGTAGAATAGCCTAACAGTTAAGGGAATGGACTTTAGAGCCAGGCTTTCAGGGTTCAAATCCCAGCTTGTCTCTTCTTCACTGTGTGACCTCATGCTTGTTACTAAGCCTCTCTGTTTCCTCATCTGTGAAATGGGAATAAAGCTAACTGCTCTCATAGGGTTTTATGAAGATAAAATTCATCAATGCAGAGATCCATAACATTGCCTGGTTAGAAGCATATAGGATACATGTTTGCTACTCTTATGTAAGAACACAGAATCTGGGACAAGGCAATAACCCCAGGCTCTGCAGCAGGAGGGGAAGAGAAGGAGAGATTCTCTAACATGACTCACATTTAGCCCCTGGCAGAGCACAACAAATGGCAGCAGGGTCTAGCTTCTCCACATCATTCAATGGAGTGAACAAGATCAATTTCTCATTCTAAGAGAATAAAAGGAGCTAAAACACGTAAAGCACTTACCACTTTTTTTAAAAGATTTTTATTTATTGACTGATTTAGAGAGAGCAGGGTCTGAGGGGAGAAGGACAGATGGAGAGAGAGATAAGCAGACTCCCCACTAAGCAGGGAGCCTGACTCGGGGCTTGATCCCAGGACCCTGGGATCATGACGTGTGCCCAAGGCAGACACTTAATCAGCTGAGCCACCCAGGCACCCCAAGCATTTACCATTCTTATTATCAACGCTAACTGATATTATTTGTCATTATTACCATATTATTTACCATTATTATTTACCATGTTAATAATATTCTGTTATCAATGTTAATAATCTCTGGTGGTTGTAAGGATGTCTAAATATGTTTACCTTAAGCGATATAAAAGAACTCAATAAACTAAAAGTTAACTACATTGTCCTACTTGGGTCTTTTGGATAAACCAAGAAAAAGAGGAATTAAGAGTAGGAAAGATACTTCTGGGATAACACTAAAGAACTTCCAATATCCAAATTACGGCCATAAATAAGGATCTGGTGAGGGTATGTTACAATCCTTTAGTCACATGGACAAGTCCAGGCCAGTTCCCTTCTTAGTCTTTCCATCCATCCATCCATCCATCCATCAGTCTGCCCAACCATCCAACACTTATTAAACACCTACTGGATGCCAATCATCTAAGTGTATCCTAAGTTAGGATACTCAGGTGAAAGACATGGTCTCTACTTCAAGAAGACAATTCAATAGACAACCACAAGGGGGTGCTATGAGAAATGCAGGCACCAAACACCAGGAGACAGGAAAGACAAGAGGCACCTAATTATTTCAATTACTTGAGATAACAATTGACCTGAAGATTAAAGGTCACAGTATCTATGTGGGACGATCCTCAGTTCTTCCAGGCAGTCAGGACAGCATGTGGCTAAGTACAAAGACAGGAGTACACAGCCTCTTTGGGGGCACCCCATACTCCAGTATGCCCAGGATATGGAGTTGGAGAGGCCAAGTGGCAAGCAATGATGGTAAGTGGATTGTGAAGGACCTTCTACTGTGTGCTCAAGAGTACAGAAAGGGGAAGGGGCAGCCCACGATGGTTTAAACAGAGATGTGCCAAAGAGGCAGAAAGCTAGACATGGTTGTTGCCTCCATGTTGAAAGCCGTCACAGGCCAAAACCTAAGTGGTGACAATGGATGTGCCATCGAGTGGGAAGTGGGGGATGCTGCCTGCTGACCTTGGCCCTGGACTCTTTCCACTTTGCTTTAAATTCTAAGCGGCCTGTGGACTTTTCCTCATTCCTCCTTGGTTCTGTAACATGTGTGTGCCCTTAGGGTGGTATAAAAATAGGCTCAGGGGCCCAGGGAAGAGGCACCTCAGCTGCCCAAGGATCTCAGACACTCCCTAGGCATGTGGCTGGCTTTCTCTCAGCTGTTGGGAGGGCTCAAGGTCACTGGGCCTGGAAACCTGATTCTGTTGCAGATGGCCTTCCCTTGGCCCAGGAGGCTCTGTGGACAACGCAGGGGGAGGTACCTGGCACCAGGCCTGTCCAAGGCCATCTCAAGAGCTGCCTCTCACTGGGGCCCTTCCTCCTTTCTCAGCTCCTGAGGTTCTATCAACAGGTCAGCCCAGGCCCTTTCCGAAAATACTCAATCTTTTCCCTTCTGCTGATTCTGCTCTGTCCACAAATGAAAAATAAGAGTAGGGAATGGGGAGGGGGAGACTATTTTTATTATACCCCTTCTCTGTCACAGAAGTGGACACCACAGGCTCTTAAACTAGATAGACTTGGGTTTGAGCTCCACCTCTGCTTCCAAGGTGAGTAAACTGGGACAAAAAAAAAAAAAAAAGAAAGAAAGAAAGAAAAAAGAGAGAGAGACCTTGTAAAGCCTCAGTCCCTATGTGCTGTTTTTTGGGAGGGGGAGGGTTCTGCTCATGGAATGTGAGTTTGAAAACCACTGCCTGGTACTTCTCTGTGTCTACATACAAACTCCTATTGTTTTGGGAATCAGGTGCCACCATGTCCATGGGGACTTCTGAAAGAACAGGGTGGGGGGTGGAGCTGTGCCCTAAGCAGCAGGGACACTGAACTTTGGGTCTGTGGAGCCCCAGGGGACACATGGGCTGGCCTCTGGTATCTACAATCTGCTCAGGTATATGCAAAATTCTGCGGAGCTGTGTGATCTGGGGAGGAGAGGGCCTTAGCTTTCCTCAGATTTCCAGAGGGTTCCATGTCCCTAACACATGAACTCTGAGCACAAATAACCATTGTCATAGAAACTGCCATGTATCAAGGGCTGTTCCTATACTAGGAACATGGGGGTAATGAGCTCACCTACCTGAAAGGGCTGTTGGGAGGATGGAGGGAAAGGACAGCTGGGCAGCACTGAGCCTGGCACCTGGCACCAGGCTGACCCCAACAGGCTCTTGCTGTATTTAATCATCTTCATCAGTATTACCCATGATTATCCTTTGCTTTTGCCTCATTAGTGCTATGAAAACTTTATGAGCTGTATTACCAACCCCACTTTCAGGAACAGGAAATAGAGCTTTCAAAAGGTTAAACAATGAGCTCAAGGCCACAGGACAGCAGAGGAAGAACTTGAACTTGGTCTGCATCGTTCTCAAGCCCAGCTGGTCCTCCATCCTGACGCTCTATGGGAAGGGGGTGCCTGAGTGGCTCAGTCGGTTAAGCACCTGACTCTTAGTTTCAGCTCAGGTCACGATCTCAGGGACATGAGATTGAGCCCCACATCGGACTCCTTACTCAGCACAGAGTCAGCTTGGGATTCTTTTGCCCTTCCCCTCTCCCCTTCTGCTCCTCCCCCTTGCTTGCGCAGTCTCTCTCTAAAAATAAATAAAATCTTTGAAATAAATAAAAAAAAGTAGAAGCACCAAGAGAAGAAGGCAGAACACTTGAGAGCTCAGGAGGTGGCTGCACTAGGAGGCCCCAGATGACCTTGGGCCGGAGATCAGCAACCAGAGGGATAAACAGGCCTGGGGCTTTCCGCTGAAAGGGCCAGCAGGCCTGGCTAACTTTGTACCTCTCCTCATCCACAACAGAAAACCAAGCCCTGTAAGATAATAATGATTAAAAAAGAAAACCACCCCCTGCAACAGCCATTCCTAGGCTCCAAAGTGAGGCTCTGTCTTGGAGCCCAGAGGTTCCAGGAGAGGCAGTGCCCTGGGGCCAGGCTCCAGGCAATGTTTCTCCTCCCAAACTAACTCGTAACTCTGAACACAGCACTTGAAAGCCAAAAAGATGCCCCTGGGTTGCCATGGCAATGCTAAACAGACAAAACATTTTAACCAGCTCTGACGCGCACACACACACAAAACCTACTTAAGGGCCAAAGGGATGGCCTGGTGGGTGAGACGGGGGCAGGAGCATTTCTACAGCTCCATCTCCAAGGACATGATCCACAGAGGGTTTAGGTCAGCCCAAAACTGCCCAAAGGACTCCTTCAACACAAGCTGAGGCTAGCCTGCTAGGGAAAGGCAAGTCCCTGCCATGCCTCCCTGCCTTGTGCCCACCGTCATGGTCCTATCCTACGAAGGCCACCAGCAGGTTACAGTATATGCTAATGGTTATGGCTCTGTCTTGCCCTGGGGACAGCTTTCCACACGCGGCACTTCAGTCTCTTCACTAGAATGGGGGGAGCATTATGCGGGCCCACAGCAGAGTCCAGAGTGTAGGATGTGCCCACAAGCATGAATGGGTGCACGAACCTTCTGGCACTATGCAGCTATAGGTCAGAGCAAACAATAAACTCAGGAACTACCATTTCTCATCAAGTAGCATTTTCAGTTCCCAGACCCCATGACTGAATGTCCCTCTCCAGGGCTGGATGACCATGGGTATTTTTCTTCAAAAATACTTCACTCCAGGGCCTAGTGGGGGGTTGCTCCCCAAAATGCGGTGATTTGGGGAGTGATGATGAATGCAGAAGGCTTGTCCCAGACCTGAAGACTGCCATGGCTATGGGGTCTGCTGCATTCTGGATTCTTCCATGCCCCACTCCTCACCAGAGGAGGAGTGTCTCCCTAGATATGGCTTAGGGCCCTTGGGTAGGATCATAAGCAAATGCTGCAAAACCTTCCTTTGCAGGGTCCCTGACAAGCTTTAGTAAAGATATGCTCTAGGAATGAGAATCCTCGTCCACCTGTCATTTCCCTGGGGTGAACCCTCTTGCCTTTCAGACTCACTTCCTAGAAGTTACTCTTGACCCTCCCTTGTTCTCGGATGCAATGGGGCCCCACTGTGTCATGTGCACAGAGGTCCATGCAAATGGCAGCACTGTTATTCTCTGCTCTCCTATCCACTCATCATGGAACTCCTGGAGGGCAGGGACCCCATCTTGTTCACCTGAGCATTCACGTGGCCCACCCCAGTGGCTGGCAATGGTCAGCACTCTGCAAAGTTTTGCTGATCTGCAGGTCAAAGGGACAATACCATACTCATTGCTTCTGTGCCATCGGTGCCCCTGGGATTTTCTGGTCCCAATGCCAGAGCTATCTGCTCTCACTTCCCCAACCTCTTGGAAAAGAGCATTTGAAGTAGAGCCCAGAGTGCAGGAATTTGGGACCTGAGCTACTGGGCAGCCTGGTGGGTCAGGAGAAGTGAGGGGGCTGGGCCTCCTACCCACAAAAATCAAAGCTCTTGGCCTGAGACTGAACTTGTCTCTTGGAAACTGAAATAGCACCCATTCCTTCTGCTCTAAACCAGGATGGCTTTTATTTGGCTTCATTCTTCAAGGCTCCCGAAGAGGCTGTGTTTTCTTAGGGAGTGAACACATCGACTCTGTTGATTAGTTTCAAGGAAGGCTCAGCTACCCTCTGAACAGGTGTGCTCCCCACGTTCTCACCTCACTGGGGGTCATCTTCCTCTTGCCCACATGGTGCTCCCCACATGCCCTCCCCTCTATCTCCCCCAAATAGCCAATCTGTAGCAAACAATAGCAAATCTTTATCACGGGCTGCCCAAAGTAAATCCCAACTGGGAGTCTGACCTCTAGGAAACTAGAAATGGTGGCTTACCCACTGTGTTGTATTCCCAAAGTAAGCTTCCCATGAGTAGAAATGCATGAACCCTGTGTATGTGCATACAGGTGCACGCATACACATACATGCATGTGCGCGTGCACACACACACACAGGTCTTAGTAGACAGGACAACAACTGTGCTTGGCTAAGCAGCACTTCCTATGTGCTCTAGGTGAGGTTCTGTCTTTTTCTTTTTTTTTCAAAGATTTTATTTATTTATTTGACAGAGAGAGAGATCACAAGCAGGCAGACAGGCAAGCAGAGAGAGAGGGGGAAGCAGGGTCCCCTCTCCCCTGAGCAGAGAGCCCGATTTGGGGCTCGATCCCAGGATCTTATGATCATGACCTGAGCCAAAGGCAGAGGCTTTAACCCACTGAGCCACCCAGAGGCCCCAGGTGAGGTTCCGTCTTATGGACCCGTCACAGTTCGCGATGCGGGGCTAACGACAATGGCCCTGTTGTCTTTACCATCTTTCTCCTTTGCTGCAGAATGGAATGACTGTGGTGGAGGTTTTCACATTTTCCTGGCCCCACATCCTGGACATTGAACTATTCTCTGCTATGTTTACCAGACTGTGTCTGCCTCCCTGCCCCTAGCTGGAACTAATTATCACAGACAATTATAGGATTTTATATTCCTATGTTCTAAAAAAACAAAAAACAAACAAAAAACCAAAAAACTCCCCACACAAACCTACAGGCCATTAAAAAAAAAAAAAGAGGAAAACAATACTTTCACAGCTGAAAGAGTTAGAGAAACCACAAAATTACATTGGTGCCATGGTAGCATTTATAAATAACCCTTGGCATCTAGAACTAAATTTGCACCAAAGAATCTGAGATGGCGGTATTATTTTATAATCTTGGGAAGTGGGCTTTCACACCTCCAACAGGAAGCGCGGAAAATACAAAAGTGCCAAAGAGAATAAAAGGTTCATTACCTTCAAATGTCAGGTCTACGTGTGCATTATAACGGGCTGGGGCAAATGCATCTGTACCTACCCCAGGGGAATGACTGTGTCTCTTTCATGTGAAGATATGACTGCATGTGTACAATGCTTGCACTAAATTAAGTCTTCTATCTTCCAAATTTTCTCAATTATTAATACACTAGACAGCTGCAGGAGCTCTAGCAAAAATAGCAGCCCAGCTTTTCCAGAAGTCAAAGCAGCCATGAGATGTCCGTATGGGACTTTCCTACGTAAGGAGGGGTTGCTCTGTGGACCAAACGAAAAGACAAAATCCCCAGTGAAATGACCAAAAAAAAAAAAAAAAAAAAAGAGAGAGAGAGAGAGAAACTTGTTTCACAATGTAAATGGAAGGAGGACTCCCCACCACCTCCTCTTTGGGATAAAAAATGTGTTTTTATGCATGCAAAGCAAAATGCGCCAAAAGGTGATCCGTCCAACTCACGAGGATAACAAATACTTGGGAAAATTGAAAGGGAAACCCAAGGAATGCCAATCGCTTTGTTATATTCTGGAATGACAGTATCCAATTGTGTCAACTCAAAGGGAGTAGGGGGAGGTCAGAAAAAATAGATTATGCCTTTTTCTTAGGTTTCTGGAAGCAGACTAATGTCCTGCAAAAATAGAAAGTTGTCCTTCAATTGCCACCTTTGTATTTTAAGCAGGTAAGAGTAGCATCATCTTAATAGTCTGATATATATGTACTTGGCGTAAAGACTGTTTGAAAAGCCTTTTTAAGGGAAAAAATCAGGTTCTCAGAGCATTGCAATTTCATGTTTTCTGAACTCAGCAGTGATCATGAATTTTAATTCAAAGATTATGCACAGGACATATAACAAGAACAGATGTTCAAAGATCCATTTAAAAAAAAAAAGCTTCAATATCAGAGCTTAAGCATATGATACCAGAGAGCATATAACTTGTCAAGGTTAAGAATGGTCTGGATATGATTATACATTTCACATCTGCTGTCACCACTGTACTTTCACATCATTCTAACCTTTAAAGGCAATCAAACCACATGCCCTGATTTTTGAGCAAGATATCATGACCTCATCTGTGCCTCAGTACCACATATAGAGATTGTTGTGTGTCTCCGAGAAAGCGGAATGAGTCACAATGGTCCAAATTCTCAACAAGTGTGTATTTCCACCAGGTCTGCATAATTTGTTTCTGAAAGAAAGGGCAGTATTTCATGTTCTCTGTCTCACCATCTACGTAAAAATCATGGCCACTTTTTAGTAAATGTCAACAAATTTCAGAGAAGCCGACCGCAGCTACTTGGAAATAGCTGTTAGTTTATTAATATAATCCCCTAGGGGAAAGCTTCCGGTGGGAATGTTCTCAAGATGGTCAATACCACTGAGAGGCAGGGCTTCCTTCTCTCACACAAATACTCGGCAGCCGTGTATCACTCACCATTTGCGATCTGTTCTTCGGACAGCCATTGATGTCTTCAATCTTCTCATTTGCTGAAATAAGAAACACAAGTCAGAAAAATAAACAATCACCCCAGATACTTTGAGTAGTGATGTTCAGGACCCTTGAGGCCAACCACGTCCTAAGGCCCATCGGGGCCTGTCCAATCAGCGCGGCCATGAGAAATGCTGAGACGCAGCTCGAAAGCTTCAGGACTTACTCATCGAGCTGCCGTCCTCCGGGGACAGCTGGGGCAAGGTCGTCAGCATCCAAAGCAGAGACAACTGCACTGATGACAGTCTTGGAGTGATGGGGCATCACAGAAACGTGTGGAGACTGAGAAATAGACCGGACTGTGATTACGCTTTGGGCTCTTCAAAAGGCAACTGTGACCTCCCCACAGAAGGTGGGATGGCTCAGAGTGGATCAGTCTAGCTTTAGCCCCACTCGGGACAAAAGGCATGGATGATAATATCTCATCTTTTCTTAATTTTTTTAAAATTTTAATTCCCGTGTAGTTAATGTACACTGTTATATTAGTCTCAGGTGTACAATATAGTGATTCAACACTTGTGGTCATCACCAGTGCCCTCCTTAGTCCCCATCACCTATTTCCTCCATGCCCCTCACCCGTCCCCCTCTGGTGACCCTCAGTTTGTTCTCTGTAGTTAAGAGTCCGGTTTTTGGTCTATCTCTTGTTTCCCCTTTGTTTTGTTTCTTAAACTCCACAAGTGAAACCACATGGTATTTGTCTTTCTGACTCATTTCACTCGGCATTATATTCTCTAACTCCATCCACATCATTGCAAATGGCAAGACTTTGTTCTTTTTTGTGGCTGAGTAATATTACACACACACACACACACACACACACACACACACACACACATCTTTATCCATTCATGTATCAATAAAGACTTGGGTTGCTTGCATATCTTGGCTATTGTAAATAATGCTGCCATGAACAGCGGTGGGTGTGTCCCTTTGAATTAGCGTTTTTGTATTCTTTGTGTAAATATCTAGTAATGGAATTACTAGATCATATGGTAATTCAACTTTTAATTATTTGAGGCACCTCCATATTGTTTTCCGCAGTGGCTGCACCAGTCTGCATTCCCACCAACAGTCACGAGCGTTCCTCTTTCTCTATATCCTCGCCAACACTTGTTTCTGGTGTTTTTGGTATTAGCCACTCTGACAGCTGTGAGATGATCTCACTGTGGTTTTGATTTTCATTTTCCCGATAAGTTGAGCATCATTTCATGCATCTGTTAACTGTCTCACCTCATCTTTAGCTAGAAATGTTAATATTACTTAATGCCAATAGGATTACTAATAATCCTATTCCCAATGTAGTAACACAGATAGAAAATAGGAGCGTGAGACTTAAAAGTGACTCTTCCAAGACCATCTAGTAAGTCCAAATTAGGTCTGAAACACTCTTGGAGTCATAATAGCACCTAGCTCCTTAGAGAAGTAAGAGAAAGAGATTGTGTTGAATTAACTGGAAATCAATACCAGTGATACGGAAGAAAGGCCCAGGTTCTGATGCTGAAGTATGGAGGAATCCCAGAAAAACACAGCCTAAGTTATTTACAGGGGAGTGGGAGGGGTTGAGTTTGCCACAGCATCAGCACAGAAACATAATATATATAGAGATTAGGGCACTGGCTTTGGAGGCAAAGATACTGCAGAATCTCAGCTCTACAGCTTTTTAGCTGTGTGATCTTAGCCATATCACCCAAACTCTCTGGGCCACAGTTTCTTCATCTATAAGATGGAGCCAATACTACCTACTTTAGAGGAAGCATTGTGGGAGATAGATTACAGGATGGCAATAAAATGCTTCGTGCTGTGCCTAGCACACAGTGAGCGTTCTATAATGGCAGCTCTCATTAACCCAGTAATGTATATCATCTACATAATTACATACAACGTTAATCTCCTTTCTGATGTCTCCATCAGAGTTAAGCCCAGAAACTCAGCTAGGAGTCCACAGTCAAAAACCAAGGATCTGCCTCCTCTGTGAAGCCTTTCTAAGCTTCTTTCCCAGTCCCCTGTCCTTCCAGCCCCAGCCCCCAGCCCAGGATGGAGAAAGCACCTTCAGGTCTCTGGTCTCCCCAACTATGCTGTTTATAGCCTGGCAGACATGCAGATTTGGATTTTCACATTTGTGTCCTCAAGGCTCAAGAAGTGCTTACAAAACTGAATTTAAAACAAAAAAACAAAAAACCCTCGTACATCAGATTTTAATGAATATGATGCCAAAAACTTCCATGAAAAGATATTAAAAACCAACTGAAAAGGATAATAGAATCAAAGTGTCCCAAGCCTCTATTTTACAACACCAGAGTCTAAGTATTCCACACCATTACCTCAACTAGGCTTACTTTTTTCTCTAGTGTTTCTACCTTGAGAGAGAAGGGAGAAATAAGACACAAGCTAATGGTAAGAAATTGTTTAAAAATCCAATCACCGTGAGACAGTCTAGTCAGTATACACTCAGTCTAATCTACACCTTTAGAATTTGCCTGGAGTAAGAGATACTCGGCCTTATGCCCCACCTTGGAAGATGTCAGTCTTCAGAGATCCAACTCTTAAGAACACTAGGATAAACATTTTAGGAAGTCTTTTCCACCTGCTTCCCTTACTTCCAAAAGAGGTGCCACAGAGCCTTTAAAGAGCACATAAAAAAAGGCCCCATGGATGAGATGACCCATGGGTATTTATTCTTCGGTTCACTAGAAAATACCAGAATTATAATCAGCCAGAATAGACCACTATTATAGCATGTAAACTCCAGACCAAGCTTTACCACCCACTCTTTCCAACTGCAATCCCAGAGCTGAGGATAGGGCCTGACACACAGCAGCCCCTCAAATATTTGTTGAGAGGAACTAAGGAATGAATATCCCGAACATTTCCAAGAATCAAGGTTTTGGGCCCATTTCGAGGCAGTTGTCCTTTCACTCGTCAAAACAGACATACATACGGAAGATGGAAAAAAAAGACAAGAAAAGATCCTTGACAAATGGCACTTCTTCAAACAAGGGAGACGAAGTCAGGCCTGCACTCAGACCTCAGGTTTTCATATACAACACCGGAAAAATAAATATGCAGCTTCTGAGATTTCGGGCCGCTCAAGGTATCCTCCAGCTGGATGCTCATGACGGCCAACGTCATAGTCATTAGGTTCCAATCAAGACCCAATGCAGCATGAGGTCATCAGTGCCCATTAAAGTGAAGGATGGATAACTGCAATCCTAAGAAGTCACTTTAGAGATTCTTTATATATACCATCTGGATAAAAACAAAAAACAAAAACAAAATACCCAAAGGGTTTGGTCTCATCATCTCTCTATTTCCTTTTCATGGTCGGTCAAACTACAGGTGGGTACTGCCTCAATTCGAGGACCGCGGCTCCCATAAGCTTCTTGCCATTTTACAACCACTCGAAATAAACCAGTGGAGTAGAGTCCATGGGAGACTACTCTAAAGATATACAGAAAGGGATCGATCAAATGCCAGAACCCCAACGCAAATGCTAATAAAAATGCAAGACAAATCTTGAACCCCTCGCTTCCAATTTCATGTAATTTAAATACTTCTCCTTTCCTTAAATTCTCAAGAATTTCTATGGCTGTCATAAATACTTAGAGCAGTAACAGAGGCTCTGATTCTGCTGATAAGAAGGAAGAAGTGTTTGGTCTTTCGAGCTGAATTTATTAACTTGTGGTAGGGGGTCTTTGGCTGCAAACCAAAAACAGATAACCAAAGGAGCAAAGGCATTTGTCCCCGAAGTCCTCAGCTATGATTAAAACTGGCATCCCTGAGTGCCCGTGCTAATTTATTTATTCCAGCATGTTCAAGACATTCTCAGCACACGAATGCAGTAACCTGCCTACACACGAGGTGACAAGTCAGTAATTGGAAAGCTTTTTAAGGAAGAAGAGTGGCACCAAGTTCATTGCTTTCCGAAGGACTTCTTTGAAAGGGCTGAGAGCATTTCAGCAGCCCATGCATCTCTGCATGGGGCAGTTGACAGCTCTGCCAACAGGGAGAGAGAGAAACTGGCTACCCAGAAAGGCAGAAGACTTACCCAAAGACACAATGGTAATAGGTCACCAATGGAAAGAGGGTTGAATTCCTGGTTATGCTCAGAGGCAGCCCCAACGGCAGTGGAGAAGGAGCTGCTGTCAACTCTCTCCACCTCTTACCCTCTTCCCCTGTCCTCTGTCTTTGCTTCCTCCTTCTCTCCAATCCTCTTTTGTTCATCATTCTGTCCTTCTCTCTATTCTTTCCTCCCTGCCTCCCACCCCTTCTCTCCTTCCAACCCCTTCTGGCATTCTCCTGAGTGACAGCAATGTAAGCAGGAGCAGGGGGGCCTGTCTCTCCCTCTTGATTCGTGCTGTTTATCCTGGCCTCGTAAGCCTTTCTAATAACTCATAGCGATGGCACCGTGATGGGCTGACAGGCAACTGCTGGCTTTGGGCAGCTCATGACTCAAGAAGATAATCACACTAATAAGAGGTCAAATGGAGACTGGACCCTTGGTCACAGGAGGCAGCAGTGAAAGGTTCATTTCTGCCCAACAGGCAGAAGGCAATGGTAGAAAAGTGTGGGCCCCAAATCATCCCACTATCTGAGAAGCACAACTCCTGGGACACACAGTCTCCAGAATTGATCTCTCTGGGATAGGTGAAGACTCTGGAGCTAGTGTCTGTGCATAACACTTAAGGTTTTCCCAGTCAACAAAACCAAAAGACAGCCAACCGACAGAATGGGAGAAGATATTTGCAAATGACATATCAGATAAAGGGCTAGTATCCAAAATCTATAAAGAACTTACCAAACTCAACACCCAAAGAACAAATAATCTGATCAAGAAATGGGTAGAAGATATGAACAGACATTTCTCCAAAGACATACAAATGGCCAACAGAAACATGAAAAAAATGCTCAACATCACGGAAATACAAATCAAAACCACAGTGAGATACCACCTCACACCAGTCAGAAAGGCTAAAATTAACCAGCCAGGAAACAACAGGTGTTGTCGAGGAGGTAGAGAAAGGGGAACCCTCCTACACTGTTGGTGGGAATGCAAGCTGGTGCAGCCACTCTGGAAAACAGTATGGAAGTTCCTCAAAAAAGTTGAAAATAGAGCTACTGTACTACCCAGCAATTGCACTACTGGGTATTTACCCTAAAGATACAAATGTAGTGATCTGAAGGGGAATGTGCACCCAAATGTTTATAGCAGAAATTCCATAGTAGCCAAACTACGGAAAGAGCCTAGATGTCCATCAACAGATGAATGGATAAAGATGATGAGGTGTGTGTACACACACACACACACACACACACACACACACACACAGGAATACTATGCAGCCATCAAAAATACCGTAATCTTGCCATTTGCGATGATGTGGATGGAACTGGAGGGTATTATGTTAAGCAAAATAAGCCAATCAGAGAAAGACAATTATCATATGATCTTACTGATATGAGGAATTTGAGAGGCAGGGTCAGGGGATCATAGGGAAAAGGAGGGAAAAATGAAACAAGATGGGACCGGGGAGTGAGACAAACCATAAAAGACTCTTAATCTCAGGAAACAAACTAAGGGCTGCTGGAGTGGAGGGGGTTGGGGGAATGGGGTGGCTGGGTGATAGACATTGGGGAGGGTATGTGCTATGGTGAGACCTGTGAATTGTGTAAGCCTGATGATTCACAGATCTGTATCCCTGAAACAAATAATACATTATATGTTCATTAAAAAAAAAACCCAAAACAAAAAACCACTTAAGGCTTTCCTTCAAGCCACTCTTCTGATCATGGCCCTCCCCAATTCGAAAAATCAACTCTTCAACCTCTAGCTTTTGTGCTTAGGCAAAAGCCCAGAATTCATTTCCCCACACCTGGTAGTCCCACCTTATTTTGCCTTGTTGACCCTCTTGCTCTCTACCCTCCAAACGTCTCTGCACACTATTTCCTCTGCCAGGAATGTCCTCCTGACTGCTCCACCTAGACAACTCCAAGTCTGAGATCTTGGCTTACAGGTAAATTCCTCAAGGAACCCTTCCTTGATTCTCCCCCCTACCCCCATCTTGGGTCACATCTCACAGCACCACTGGTCTGTTATGTACTATAGTCTCCCAGACCTTAAAAGGTGTTGTTCCCCAAAGGGACAATCTCCCTGACTACAGGTTTCGATGGGCCTTCATTTAAGGGTGTTCTTTTCTCTAACTACTTTGAAATCACTTAAACAGGGGACACCTGGCTCAGTCAGCTGGGTATCCGACTCTTGATTTTGGCTGGGGTCATAACTGCAGGGTCATGAGATTGAGCCCCGCGTCAGGCTTCATGCTAGGCATGGAGTCAGCTTGAGATTCTGTCGGTCCCTCTGCCTCTCTCCCTGCTCACACTAAGAGTAAATAAATAAAATCAGAAAGGAAGAAAGAAACAAAGAAAGAGGAAGGAAAGAAGGAAGGAAGGAAATAAAGGAAAGGAAAAAAGAATAAACTTCAAATGGACAGAAAAGTCACAGGAATAGTACAGAGAATTCCCACACACCATCCTTTCTCATTTTCTCCCCTCTTGTCTCTGTACAGGTATATGGATTTTTTTTTTCTGAATCCTTTCAGTGTAAAATATGTTGATCCTGTCCTTTGCCCTTAGGTTTCATATGCATTTACAAAGAACAAGGAGATTATCTCACGTACAATTATAAAATTCAAAAAACTTGACATTGATATAATCCCAATTTTGGCAATATACTAAATGCCCTTTATGGCATTTTATTCCCCATACAGGATCCAGTCCAGGATCTTGCTCTACCTTTAGTTGTCACATCACTTTAATCTCCTTCATTCTGGAACAACTTCTCAGGCTTGGTCTTTCATAGAGCTGACATTTTTGAACAATACAGGCCAGTTTTTTTGTTTTTGTTTTTAAACAGAATGTTCCACAATTCGAGTTGATCTAAGATTCCTTGTGATTAGCTTCAGGTTTTCCCTCCCTGCCTGGAATTCAACATAAGTGATGCTATGTTCTTCTCGGGGTATCACATCAGTAAGTACATGATATCCATCTACCCCTTGCCACTGATAGAATTTTGATCTCCTGGTCGTGAAGTGGACCCTCCCCTGTGTAGATACATTTCCCTTGCAATTAATAAGCAATCACTGAAGAGACACTTTGAGACCATGCAAATTGCTTGCTCCTCAAACGTGTTCCCCCGATGTCAGAATCCACTGCTTCTTGCCTTAACTAATCTTTAGCATCATGGTTGCAACTCACTCTTTATTTGTTCTCCAAAACAGTGGAGGCCTTCCTTCTCCACTGATTGGAGTATCTGTCAGTAGAGGCTTATAGATTCCTATTTTATGCCATAATTATAATCCACAACTGTCCTCAGTTTTGAAGATCTTGTGGTCTCAGATTATGGTCATTTGCCATGGAGGACAGAACTAGTACTTATAAGGAGATACTACCAAGGGATGGGGGGCAGATTTTGACCTAGTGAAGGAAAATCTTTGGGAGGATTCCAACTCTCCATCATTAGAACTAGCTGACAGGGGTGTGGGGTAGTAAGCTGCCCATAACAGGAAGTATTTAACAGTCTGTTGACTGTTCTTCATAAAAGAAATCCATGCATCAGGTTGGGGCTTAAGAGGTCCCTTCAAAACCTTGAGACTTGCAACAGAATCCTGGAAAGGAGGAGAGGGTGACATCCAGTTTAGAGGCATGCTCAGAAAAACAGGAACTGCTGAGAAGGGGAAACATCCAGGTCACCTGTTGGAAACAATCCAACCAGGCTTGCAGAAGCAGGAGCTGCAGTGACTGAAAGTCTAATCCCTAATCCTCTTGAGTTTTCCTGATCATCACTGCTTGCCAGCCACCATGTTAGATGCTATATGTGAACCAAAAAGAAAGATGACTCAGACCCAGGCGCTATACAGAAGCCAGTGGAAGGACAGAGGAGGGTCCCTCCAGCTCTCTGTGGGGGAGCTAGGAAAGATATGGACTTTCCAGGTGCGTGGGGCTCACCCAGATGTGGGAGCTAGGAAAGATATGGACTTTTCCAGATTAATGGCAGCTCACCAGCCAAAGAACAACCGTAACACTGGCACTCTGTCCAGCACGGGATGGCAATCCTGAGAAAATTTTAGATAGACTAATAGACACACACACACATATATAGGTGTATGTTAAATACATGTACACATACAAACGTATCTTTCTACATTTTATTTTAAAGGACACACATGCAGGAGAAAGCACGGGTTTCAAAGTAAAGCATGCAATTGGTCAATAATTGAATAACCTGGTCAGAAAACGCTGCTCCGACTCCCTCACCAAGAAATCTGTATTCAGTGCTCGCTTCGGCAGCACATATACTAAAAAAGAAATCTGTATTCAACACTCTGAACCGGGTGACAAACGATCCAGAGAACTAGTCATGCAGGACTCCTATGTGTCACTACCTTTTCAGCTCCTCATTCTCTGGGTCTCTGTTCTCCACAATCAGAGCAGAGAGGGTGAGCCCAGCACAGGCAAGGGCAGAGACAGAGGCACTAACATCTGGCTTCACTTACAGAGTCCCCAGCGGAGCAAGCCTCTCTTGGAGGGCCGAGGGAAAGGCAGTTGGTGGCCTCAGGCACAGTCAGGCACTGCTACTAACTTGAGGCCGGGATATCTGTCCAGGAGCTCAGGCCCTGAGAGGTCACCGTCTAGGGAGGTTCATGTCCTCTGAATAGATTCAGGGAAGCATCCTCCTGAGCAAGAAAAACACTGTACTAGCTTACACTCTGTAGCACTGTGCTTAGTCAATCTGTGACATACATGCTATCACTCTTCTATTCTGAGCCCATGACAGACAGAACGAATCTATCATGATACACTCTAATGGGATACCAAGGCCTTGTCACCCTCAGACTCAGAACTTTTTAGGAAGTGGCCACTGAGTGCTCTCCGAGAGTGCTTTACTTTCCAAATGTATGTCATGTTTGCGTCCTACCTTGCATTTCCTAAGAATGCCATAAAAATCAGGGTGTGCCCATTTTAAAGACAGGGAAACAGAGGCAGCAGAGGAAAGGGACTCTGAGGTCCCACGGTTGGGAGCAATGAAGCTGGGATGAGAGCAAGGCCTCTCGGTTCTATCCTTTCCCACTTGCTCCCAGTGCTAAAAGCTGAGAAGGTCCTGGTAGAAATCCTACACAGCCCCAAGACCCAGCCACAGTCCTGCCTACATGACACTGCTGATGTAGGATCAAAACTCAGCTCCTGGGGAAAGTCCTCTCCTCTATGAAGACTCCAGCAAGAAGATGGCACTCCTTCTTCCAACGTTACAGACCTTGCACATTTGTCCCTTTAGTCCTGGCTTGGAGCACAATGATAGCACACAGTCAGCGCTCAATGAATCATAATGAACTGAAGCGAAGGGAGCCAGATCCTTGTACTGGGTTCCATGTGTTGGGATTGACAGGAGGGTGTAACACAGCAGGGCAAAGAACAGAGGCGTTAGGAGCAAACTAACCCAAACCAGAATCCCCTCCAGAGTAGTTGTTTGATACTGAGCTCCTGAGACTCACTGAGCCTCAATTTCTGCAGGTGTAAAATAGGGCAAGTATCCTCTGGTTCATAGGGATGTAGAGGAAATGGAGAGAAATCTGTAAAGGATTGGCAGGAGTGATGAAGAGCAGGAGGAAGAGAAATCGGTTCCCGTCCAAGATGATGACATGGGAGGAAGGAAAGGGCTGAGGGTGGAGTCGGCAAAATGGGTGAAGGGGAGTGGGAGATACAGGCTTCCAGGTACAGGAAGACTCAGTCACAGGGAGAAAAGGCACAGCATTGGAGTTTAGTCAAGGATACTGTAAGAGTGTTGCATGGGGACCAACGGAGGCTACGTTTGTGGTGAGCAGAGCACAATGGATAAAACTGTTCTATCACTGTGTTGCACACCCAAAACTAATGTAACATTGGGCACCAACCATACTCAGAAAAGTCAAAAGTGGGATGAAAGGGAAGAAGTATAGCAAGCAGACTTCTAGATCACCCCCAATGATCTTCCCGCTTAACTTCAAACCCTTGTGTAATCCCCTCCCGTGGGTCGTGACAGAACCTACGCTTTGCTTCTAACCAACCATATAAGGCAAAGGTGGTGGGATGTCACTCCCACAATCACATCACATTGTAGAAGAAGATGAAGAAGAAGAAGAATCTAGAAATGTGCTCCCTTGGTGGCACTGAAGAAATCAATCCAAGCAACACACTGAGAGACCCATATGGCAAGGAGCTGAGAGGGGCTTCTAAGAGCGAAGCCCTCCAGCCAAGGGCCAGCGAGAAATCAGGACTCACCTCCTCTGACCGCAAGGAGATGAATCTGCCAACACTGAGGGAACCTGGCTGCCTCCCTGGTCAAGCCTCCACATGAGGACTCAGCCCCGGCCAATACCTTGACTGTGGCCTTGAGGAGACACCAGCTATGCCATGCCTGCACTTCTGACACCCAGAAACCATGAGCTAACAAACACACGGCCATGTGCTACACAGCCACAGACGAAGAACAGAGGGCAGGAAGGAAGAAGGGGATCAAGCACAAGCTAGTCTTAAGAAATCAATCTTAGGGGGCACCTGGGTGGCTCAGTGGGTTAAAGCCTCTGCCTTCAGCTCAGGTCATGATCCCAGGGTCCTGGGATTGAGCCCCACATCGGGCTCTCTGCTCAGTGGGGAGCCTGCTTCCTCCTCTCTCTCTGCCTGCCTCTCTACCTACTTGTGATCTCTGTCAAATAAATAAACAAAATCTTAAAAAAAAAAAAAAAAAAAAAAAAGAAATCAATCTTAGGATAGCAGGGGCACTTGCATCTGACTGGCAGCACCAGTCCAGAAGTTTCCAGCTAAGGCCAGCTTGCCTGGGTTCTCAGGTACAATCTCCACGGAGGTGAGCAGAATTACAACTTTACGTAAAACGTCACTCTGCTCAGACTTGAAAGATAAGCAACTCTCCCACAGCAACGCATACCCACTGGGCTGGGGCTTCTGTCCTTATGCCTTTTCCTTTGGCATGAGGTAGCCACGGAAGCCGCCAGCGAAACAGTCAGCCTGATGGCATCTAATTGACCTGCCTCTCAGTCGGAGCTCTCAGGCAGGGCTGCGGGGGGCACTCCCCATAAGCTTCAAGGCTCAAGGCAGAGCTGTGCCCACTTGCCTTCCGGGGATGAACCCGCTCTTCCTGACACGCAGCCCCAGCTCCCTTCTCCCAGTAGTAAAACCAGAACCAGCCCTCTACAAAGTTTGATCCTTTGCCTTCTCAGACCCAATTAGAGTTGGCAGAACTAAATCAGTCTTGCGGTACCTTTTGTTTGTTTGGTTTTGGTAAATATTTCCAAAGTAATCCACAAAAAAAGTACCATTAGAGGAGTGCAGGGGTGGGATGGAGAAGGGAGAACCAAAAAAATAGGGGACAAGAAAGGGGCAGAGAGCCCTTCTCAGACCACCAGCATCCCCTCCAGCCCTTCTTCTCAGAGCATCAAGAGGAAAAGCAAGCTGGTATCCATGCTTCCCCAAGCAGGAGACGTTATCAAGTAAACTGTCAACACATGCGACAGAAACACTGTATTCTTCTGAGAGATTTCAGTGTTCCATGCTCCTTGCCTGGCTCATCCCCTTCCAGGTCTCCACTGTTAAGTCCTCATCCCCAATGTAAAACCCGCTCTTACCCACAACCTGGATGATCTGAGCCAGGAGGACGCCGTCCGTCACATCTTGCTGGAGGTCCTTGATGAGACGTTTGTGGCCCGATTTGGCTAAGTAGTGATTGGCCCAGTCCGTATAGATCTGCAAGAAAGCAAACAGGCAATTTGAGCCACCTACTCAGACCCCATCCCCGAGCCGGAGGCAGCTGCTGGGGCCTGCGCAGCAGCCCGTCCCACCAGCGGGCTGTCCCGGGCCAGCCAGGGCCATTAACATGCAGAGCCGTGTGCGGAGGGGCCTTTCAGCTGGGCTTTTGCCTATTGAGAGATCTGCCATCAAGGCGGAGGGAAAAGCTAAAGAAAGCTTCAAAGCATGCAAAGGCCTGAATGGGACGGGGACACAGAACTAAACAGTCTGCTCCAGACGGCTTTGAGAGGCGGTGGCTCGAAATGCAAGAGAAGCCTCCCCCCACTCCGCCGCCACCACCCCCCCTTCCCATCTTTTTCTCTTTATTGAGAAAACGTATGGGGAGGTTACCACCCAACAGGCATCTTTTAATGGGCCATTTCAGGGTAAGGAGGGCTATTGAGTTAGCGAAGCTCTCAGGAGCCTGGGTCCCCTGTAAAGAAGCCAAGTACGCAAACACAGAGCCCTTCAATTACTCGCGTGTGAGTGGCGTTATTGACGACCTTGCAATCAGCTCAAATGTAATCGGTTTAATTTAAAAGCCTCATTTCCACTGTTGGGATTCTGTGACTAATAATAATTTTTAAAACCCAGCAAATTCCAACGTATTTAAACACAGCACTGGTGTGCGCAGCAGCCTGAAAGGAAGAGGCTGGGTCACCCATGGGATCAGGAAATCAACCCTGCCCGCCGCCCACCCCCCCACTCTGTACCCACAAGAGCACAAGAAAGCACACCTCAAAACTTTCTCCCTAACTGAAATAAGCCAAATAACAAACAAAATTGGAAACCTCATCAATTTTGAGTGGTATTTTCCACGACAGATTCCTCCTCCCTCCAGCTCGTCTGTGGAGTGACATGTAGGCCCTATATAACAGCACCTTTCTCCCGCTTACAGTGATGGCTCAAAGAGCATACCCCACCTTGACTGGTCCATATATTAGCAGCGACAAGTTCATATACTAAGTCATATGATGTATCCTGCAAATTAGGGAGAGGATTGTTGTATTTCCAGCAGGCCTGCTCTGAGATCTTGCATGCGACTCCTAGAGCAGTGGGAGCCCTACCCTCACCCCCGCTCTCCTCCACTTGGCTCTTCAAACAAGCCCAGAATAACCTCACACAATGGGGCACCACCCCTCGAGGCTCACAGAATGGGGACAGCAGGCCAGCGCCTGGACTCGCAAAGTAGGAGCCTTCTGGGAGGCTGCAGTTCTGGCTATGCCACCTGGGATGGGGAGAGCCTCCTCCCAAGATGGGGCAAGACAGAGCTGCACTTCCTACTTCATCCCGAGCGGAGAACAGACACCTCTGTCTCCTCCCAGCCCCGCACTTGAATCTTGGTCTGCCCCTGCAGAGACCCACGGCTGAAGAGGCCAATGCAGGATGGGGCTACGCCACACCGGGATCCAAGGTTTCTCATCCTTAAATCCATGTTACCTGCCTCCCTAGGACTCCCAAGCACGATCAGTCTCAGTTTTGTAAGCACTGAGAAAGCTAAGGAAGTGAGGCACGGCCATTAAATGGCTAATCCTAAACGCCAGTGATCATTAAGTTGTTAAGGGAGGGAAAAAATAACATTAAAAGGAAAAAAAAAAGATTTGGGTTCAAGTCCCAGTTCTGGAGTTTCCACAGGGTAGGGATTTGGATCCGTGTTCTTCTTTGATGTTTCCAAGGTACCTACAGTATTAGCATGTTAGTTCTCCATATGTATTTGTGGGTGAATGGCTGTAGGATTTCAGGCAAGCTATTTAACTGCACTGAGACTAGTTGTTCTTATCTGTGACACTGGATCAATACCATCTACTTGTCAGCTGTCATGAGGACTGAGTGATCAGACATTTGGAAAAAA